>CM038713.1:41191036-41286036 GCA_021613375.1 Megaleporinus macrocephalus
CAGTGGTCCACTTATGGTAAAATCAGTATCACCAATCACAAAGAAAACATTCCCGATACCATTACACCACCTCCACCAGTCTGGACTGCTGATACAAGCCACCTTGTGCCAAATAATTTATGCTGCTTGCACCAATTTATGACCCTACCATTCATGAAGATTCATCAACGTTGGTCCAGTTTTTCAGTGGTCCACTTATGGTTAGCTTAGTTTACCAATCACAAAGAGAACATTCCCTATTCCATAACACCACCTCCACCAGCCTGGACAGCTGACACAAGCCAGGTTGGATCCATACTGTTGGCACCAATTTCTGACCCTACCTTTCATGAAGATTCATCAACGTTTGTCCAGTTTTCCAGCGGTCCACTTATGGTAAGATCAGTATTACCAATCACAAAGTGAACATTCCCTAAACCATTACACCACCTCCACCAGCCTGTACTGTTGACACAAGTCAGGAAAAGTCCATGAATTCATGCCCCACAAATTTATGACCCTACCATTCATGACCAGTTTTACAGTGGTTAGATGGTTAGATGACTACCCCATCACAAAGACAACCATTACACCACCTCCACCAGCCTGGACTGCTGATACAAGCCAGTTTCTGCCTATTAATTCATGCTGTTGTTCTACAATTCATAGAGATTCGTCAACGTTTGTCCAGTTTTTCAAAGGTCCAGTGGTGGTGAGTCTGTCTCCGCTGTAGCCTCAGCTTTCTGTTCTTGACCGTCAGAAGTGGAACCCAACATGGACCTCTGCTGTTGTTGCCTCAGGGTTCGACGTGTTGAATGTATTTCTGCTCAAGACAATCATACAGAGCGGTTATCAGAGTTACTGCAGTGTTTCTGTCAGGTACAACTAGACCGGTCATTCTCCACTGACCCCTCTCATGAGTAAGGTGTTTTTTCTTTACAGCACCATTCTGAGTAACTTCAAAGCTGGCTGTGTGTGAAACCCGAGGAGACCAGTGGTCATATCATCGCTGTCCAAGGAAAAGTATGTATCTTTGTTGATTTTGATGCTTCTATATCATTTAAACACGACAGCGCTTTATATCCTGTGAAAGTTTCATGATGAATGGACCAATAGAAATGCTCCAAACTCATCTGAAATAAAACCTCTTTACATTAACCCTTTGATGCAAAGCTAAGCAAACCTCTTTCTGATGGACAGCATGGCTTAAACTAGACCCGTATTAATTTCCTATGTTATTGTATGTACTATTGAAATCAGTTTATTTCATTAGTTAATGATCCAAGTGTTCATTAAAAATCTTGTTTTTGACAGTAAATTTTTATTTTAATTCTCATTTATTTACTTTATGAACAAAGTGGTGTTTGTGAATATGTTCCTGACTGCAAACGTTCACCAATGTCAACAATTCCTATCAAACTCCATATTGAACACATAAGGGTTAATTGTGACCCATGTTGTGTGTTAGTATTAATGATACAAACATGATTATTATTAAAGAAGTAAACAAAATTAAACTGTAATATGTATTTGTGGAGATCAAAAACAAGTAAACAGGAATTCATGATGATGAGTCTTGAATGATTATTAATTAATCTATTGCAAATATATAGCAAAAACAATCTCAGTCAGGTCACCCAGGTTGTGCATTCAAGAGTTAAAAGTAAGGAATACTATTGTCCTCTCCTGTAGTTACCATGTTGGGGATACTTGGTTTTATATGTGACATCCTGGCATGAAAGAACGAACACTGGTAAATATGTTATTGTGAGAGAAGTAGATCATATCTTGAGCTCCAGTTTGAAGAACAAAGTGTAGTTTCAGATTTCTCCTGGACGCCCCAGACATTGTATGAATGTATTCAGTTCCTTCAGCAGCAAATCTTGATTTAGCTTAATGAAGTACTGAGCAGTCAAAACAGGTATTAGATGAGAACTGATAATAATACCAGGTTGAGGAGAAGCTTGGACATGGTTTAAATAAACACACTGACGTATTTAAAAGCTTTACTTAATGTATTAATATTGTTTCAATATTTAAATAATAAAATGTTTTCCTCAACAAACAAAAACCCTAAAATGTTGCACAGTACTGTATAACAAATCCTTGCACTTAGATTTGTAGACAGTGGCATCTGCTTTTACATAATGCGACGATGAGTGGACCAAAACAAAAGGCTCCAAATGCCACAACATTTGGTTCCATTAACTTTGTCTCAACAGGGATGATGTATATGGACTGTGGATGTATAGCATGAATAGTAAACGTGTTTGTGGTGTTTGTGTGTATGTGTGTGTATGTGTGTGCGTGACAGACAGGCTGTGAGTTATTTTGAGAATGGCTTGGCTTTATGTAAATGCTGCCGGTTTCTATGCCTAATTTATGACGGGGGATGTGTCTGACGGCCTAAATGTAGGACGACATCACTTCCACCTGACCTCACTACACACACACACACATATACACATACACACTCGCACAAACTTTTAAACCTACAATCTCAGACGCCTACAAACCTTCAAACTGCCTTCACCATTATCTAAATATCACATACAGAATGAGTTCAGAGATGCACAGTAGCACCCAGTACACATGATTTTTTGTTTCAAATCTTTTAGAATCTCAACCTCTTTCAGAATCACTATCATATTGTTTCACCAAACATGGCGAAGATGTTGTCGCTGTCCGAAGAAAAATAAGTATCTTAAAAGTAGTAGCTTTACAATAAAGGTCAAAAATCTTCTTCAGTTTCAATGTACACTACCACTCAAAAGTTTGGGATCACAGTGAAATGTTCTTGTTTTCAATGGAGTATCTTCTTCCTTAACACAACAATGGACTGACGGGTCTCTAAAGAAAGTTGTTTCTTTCTGGACATTGTGAGTCGGTCAGCAAGACATCAACTGCTGATGCTTCAGATGCTAAACTAACCTAGAATGTTGTTCTCGCTTTTATACTCACTTATTAGTAGAATGTTTTTCAGCTGTGCATCACAATTGAGCAAGAGTGTCCCAACAACCAATTAGTCCAATAACATCCTTAACTTGGATTGGTGGTCGTACCAGGAGATTTAGACAGAGGACTGAGAATTACTGATAATAGAACTATGTGCAAAATAAGCATCTATACAAAAATAGACTTTAATACAAACATTTTTATTCTTTATAAATCATCTGATACACTTACATTAATTATGAAATTGACAATATTGTTTGTGAATTGCATGTAAATTGCATAAATTGGTAGTGTATGTTAATAAGGGTTTAATCCAAGTGAGTTTGGAACATTTCTATTAGTTCCATAGAAGCCCACTCCTCAGTAACAGGCACAAGACCTGAAGAACTCTCAGATCATGAGAAACAAAATTCTCTGGTTTGTTGGAGCAAAGATTGAACTCTTTGGCCTGAATGCCGAGCATCATATCTAAAGGAACCCAGGCACCATTCATCACCTGGCCTATAATATCTCTACAGTAAAGCATGGCGGTGGCAGCATCATGCTGTGGGGTTGTTTCTCGGCAGCAGGAACTGGGAGACTAGTCAGGGTTGAGGGAAAGATGAATGCAGCAATGTACCGAGACATCCTTGAAGAAAACCTGCTCCAGAGCACTCTGGACCTCAGACTGGGGCGAAGGTTCATCTTCCAACAGGGCAACAAGGACCCTAAGCACACAGCTGAGATAACAAAAGAGTGGCTCAGGGACAATGCTGTGAATGTTCTTGAGCAGCCCAGCCAGAGCCCAGACTTGAATCCAATTGAACATCTCTGGAGAGATCTGAAAATGGCTGTGCACCAACGCTCTCCATCCAACCTGATGGAGCTTGAGAGGTTCTGCAAAGAAGAACAATAGAAACTGCCCAAGCTTGTAGCATCACACTAAAAGAGACTTGAGGCTGTAATAGCTGCCAAAGATGCTTCAGCAAAGTTTTAAGCAAAGCCTCAAAATTTTTGAATAGTCATTATGGAGTATAGCTTTTAGAATTTTGGGGGGAAAAATTAATTGAATTTATTTTAGAATAAGACTGACATACAAACACTCATCTGACATGAACTAAAAGAAACTCTGTAGTCAGACGTTGACGTTGGAATGGGTTTTGTTGAAGCTCTCAGTGAATTTGAATGATATTTCTGTTCTGCTAGATCTACCCTAGACAACCGTAAGTTCTATTATCATGTAATAGAAGCATCCAGGAGTGATAACAGTTCAACTGTGATGTGCCAGAGCCCTGACCTCAACCTGTCTAGACAATTATGAGTCCTTTCCCTTATTCGCTTTCTCTCTCTCTCTTTCTCTCTCACTTTCTCTCTCTCTCTGTCTCTCTTTTTTTCTTTCTCTCTCTCACTCTTTCTCGCTCTCTTTCTCTCTCTCTCTCTCTCTCTCTATCTTTTTCTATTTCTCTCTCTCTTTCTCTCTCTTTCCTTCTCTCTTTCTCTCTCTCTCTCTCACTCTGTCTCTCTTTCTCTCTCTTTATCTTTCTCTCTTTCTCTATCTTTCTATCTCGCTCACTCTTTTTCTCTCTCTCTCTCGCTCTCTTGCTCTCTCTCTCTCTCCCTTGCTCGCTCTTTTTCTCTCTTTCTCGCTCTCTCTCTATCTATCTCTCTCTTTCTCTCTAACATTCTCTCTCTCTCTTCTCTCTCTCTCTTTCTCTTTTTCTCTCTGTATCTCTCCTTCTCTCTCTCTGTGATCTGCAAGGATGGATTCAAACCCAAATCGGTTGAGATGCATGAACGAGTGGGTCCACCAAAACATTCCCCAGACCATAACGCTGCCACCACAAGCTTATCTGACCGTCAGAATATGACCTGACTGTGTAACGGCACTGACGACCAGAGCAGTCAGGTGCACAGAGCCCTCACCTCAACCTGACTGGACACCTGTGAGCCGAATTGGAACGTGGACTGCGAGCCAGGACCTCTTGTCCAACATCAGCGTCTGACCTCACAAAAGCTCATTAGGCTGAACGGCTAGATTCCCACACAGAACACTGCTACCATGCCTGGCTGGACCGGCTTTGGTGGACCTGAATGTTCTACCAGGAGATGGAAGAGGTGAGGTCCAGGATGAGAGGGGTCAGCTGTAATTCTGCCAGCGTGCTGCTGCTGCTGCTGTAGAGATCCTGAAGCGTTGGCAGATACATCCACTCTGCTGTCCTGATTATGTGCTGGAGTTTGGCTCCTTCTCGTGAGGAACTAAACCAGATGGTTATGGATGAAGTGAGGACGAGCTCGATGGCCGCTCTGTGGAAGTGGATCATCAGGGTCAGCGGCAGGTCAGAGTTCTTCAGCTGTCTCAGGAAGAGTGTTCTGCTGTATGCTCTCTCTCTCTCTCTCTCTCTCTCTCTTTCTCTCTCTCTTGCTCTGTTTCTCTCTCTCCCTCTTGCTCTCTCTCTTTCTCTCTCTCTGTTTCTCTCTCTCTTTCTCTCTCTTTCTCTCTTTCTCTCTCTTTCTGTCTCTCTCACTCTCTCTCTCCCTTTCTCTCTCTCTCTCTTGCTCTCTCTCTCACTCTCTCTCCCTTTCTCTCTCTCTCTCTTGCTCTCTCTCTCTTTCTCTCTCTCCCTCTTGCTCTGTCTCTTTCTCTCTCTCTTTGTTTCTCTCTCTCTCTCGCTCTCACCAGTGGTATCACATACTATGTGGTGAGCACCAGATATTTTTCTCTCTATCTCCATTTTCTTTCTTCAACCTCCTCTGCTTTTCCCACTCACCCTTTTCTATCAGTTTATCTCTCATTTTCACCCTCTCTCTCTCTCTCTCTCTCTCTCTCTTTCTCTCTCTCTCTCTCTCTCGCATTTTTCTTTCTCTCTCTCTTTCTCTCTCTTTCTGTCTCTCCACTTCTCTCTTTTTCTCTCTTTTTCTCTCTCGCATTTTTTCTTTCTCTCTCTCTCTCTCTCTCTCTCTCTCTTTCTCTCTCTCTTGCTCTGTTTCTCTCCCTCCCTCTTGCTCTCTCTCTTTCTCTCTCTCTCTCTGTTTCTCTCTTTCTTTCTCTCTCTCTCTCTCACATTCTTTCTTTCTCTCTCTCTTTCTCTCTCTTTCTGTCTCTCTCACTCTCTCTCTCCCTTTCTCTCTCTCTCTCTTGCTCTCTCTCTCTCTCTCTTGCTCTCACTCTCTCTCTTTCTCTCTTTTTCTGTCTCTCTCACTCTCTCTCTCCATTTCTCTCTCTCTCTCTTGCTCTCTCTCTCTCTCTCTCTTGCTCTCACTCTCTCTCTTTCTCTCTCTCTCTCTGTTTCTCTATCTCTCTCTCGCTCTCACCAGTGGTATCACACACTATGTGGTGAGCACCAGATATTTTTCTCTCTATCTTCATCTCTCTTTTCAACCTCCTCTGCTTTTCCCACTCACCCTTTTCCTTTCTATCAGTTTCCTTTCTTTCCTTCTGCCTCTCTCTCCATTTCTCTCGCTTGCTCTCTCTCTCTCTCTCTCTTTCTCTTTTGCTCTCTCTCTCACTCGTTGTCTCTCTGTCTCTGTCTCTCTCTCTCTCTCTCTCTCTCTCTCTCTCTCACCAGTGGCATCACACACTATGTGGTGAGCACCAGATATTTTTCTCTCTATCTTCATCTCTCTCTTCTTCCCTCTCGCCCTTTTCCTTTCTATCGATTTTCCTCTTTCTCTCTCTCCCTCTTTCTTTCCTTCTGCCTCTCGCTCCATTCTCCATTTCTCTCTCTTTCTGTCTACTACATCTCTCTCTCTCTTTCTGTCTACTACATCTCTCTCTCTCTCTTTCTGTCTTCATCACTCTTTCTCCTTCTCTTCTGCTGTCCTTTTTCTCTGCCTCTCTTGTGTTGTCCGTCTTTCTCTCGCCCCCGCTCTCTTCAAACTGTCTCTTAACCTCTCATTTTCTCTTAATTTTCCATCCTTCTGTCCCTCTCTCTCTCTGGTTCCACTCTTTCCCTCTTCACGTCTATCTCTTTATCTCTCTTTGCCCTCTTTTTCCATTGCTTTCTTATCTCTCTTTCCTGTCACTCTGCCCTCTCTTTTTTCTCTCTCGCACTCTTTCTCTCTGACTTTCACACCCTCTTTTTCTCTCTACTTCTACTCTCTCATGTTGTGTCTCTCTCTTTCTCTCTTTTTTCCTCCTATAGCTAATCTCCCTTTCTCCTGGTGTCTCTCTCGCTCAGCCCTCCAGCCTTGCTCTCCTCGGCGAAAGGCTAATTCAAACGCCTCTAATCAATACGCTCACAACTTATTTAACTAATGAGCAGAGGCTGCCGGTGGGGAAGGCGTTTGGAGGACCCGCTATGCAGAGGGCATGCGTTCGTCCGCAGCTTCTCCGGTCCATAAACCTGGACTAAACAACAGCGCGCAGGGAATAACGGCAGCTGGTTATTAAGATACACAGGGCATGAATTTGGTGTGACGCCGCCCACCTATCCCAAAATATACAAAATAACAAGGGGTCCTTTTTTTAGGGAGCTGATCCATTTAAAAAAAATCACCCTTCCTGTGAAACTTCCACCCCTTTCTTCACAGCTACTTTGCATTAATGCTGTTATATCACCTAGCAACGTGTGTAATTCATGTTGTGAATTAAGAACTTCTCGTGAAATTGCACATTTTGCTGATTTTCTAACTGAAAAAATAAATTAACACGTCCTTTACGGGGTGCAGACTTGTTTTTTTTAGTTTATTTTTCAAAAGGCTGTTTAGCAAACCACACCTTCACAAGCTTTAAGAACAAGCACTCTTAAAGGAGCAATATGTAAGGTGACTTGAAACCAAGCACTCTTAAAGGAGCAATATGTAAGGTGACACAAATACCAAGCACTCTTAAAGGAGCAATATGTAAGGTGACACAAATACCAAGCACTCTTAAAGAAGCAATATGTAAGGTGACTTGAAACCAAGCACTCTTAAAGGAGCAATATGTAAGGTGACACAAATACCAAGCACTCTTAAAGGAGCAATATGTAAGGTGACACAAATACCAAGCACTCTTAAAGAAGCAATATGTAAGGTGACTTGAAACCAAGCACTCTTAAAGGAGCAATATGTAAGGTGACTTGAAACCAAGCACTCTTAAAGGAGCAATATGTAAGGTGACACAAATACCAAGCACTCTTAAAGGAGCAATATGTTGGGTGACACAAATACCAAGCACTCTTAAAGGAGCAATATGTAAGGTGACACAAATGCCAAGCACTCTTAAAGGAGCTATATGTTAGCTGACACAAATACCAAGCACTCTTAAAGGAGCTATATGTTAGGTGACATGAATACCAATGACTCTTAAAGGAGCAATACGTAAGATGTCACAAATACCAAGCACTATTAAAGGAGCAATATGTTAGCTGACACAAATACCAAGCACTCTTAAAGGAGCTATATGTTAGGTGACACGAATACCAAGCACTCTTAAAGGAGCAATATGTTAGCTGACACAAATACCAAGCACTCTTAAAGGAGCTATATGTTAGGTGACACGAATACCAAGCACTCTTAAAGGAGCTATATGTTAGGTGACACGAATACCAAGCACTCTTAAAGGAGCTATATGTTAGGTGACACAATACCAATGACTCTTAAAGGAGCAATATGTAAGATGGCACAAATATAAAGCACTCTTAAATGAGCTATATGTAAAATGTCACAAATATCAAACACTTTTAAAGGAGCAATATGTGAAGTGACACAAATATTAAGTACTCTTAAAGTAGCAATATGTAAGATGACACAAATACCAAACACTCTTAAATGAGCAATATGTAAGAGAACACATATATTAAGCACTCTTAAAGGTGCAATATGTAATATGACACAGAATACCACAAAAGCAATATTAAAGGATCAATATGTAAGACAACACAAATCATATTTTTGGTTGGTAATATAATTGGTTTTTAGTTAAAAACATTCCACAATTAGATTCAAGTCTTAAGGTTCAGGAGGCTATATTAAGATTTCAGCTGTAGGAACAGGTACACAGTGAAAGAACCATATAGTGCAAGAAACACACACAGTGCACAACAAATACAGCCTTAAAATAAATAAATCAGATACAGTACTGAGAGTAGAATGTACTATAATATGAAATACTACAGGTTGAGCAGCAGATATTGTTCAGGAAATGTACAAAAACTCAGGTAATCAGATACATACACTATACTTATTATTATTATTATTACTATTATTATTATTATTATTATTATTATTATTATTATTATACATTATAATTACCTGAAATGTCTCAGTGTGAAATACAATAATTATAATAAATTAAAATACAAGATCTTAGACATAGTCTGGAGCTGCAGAAGCAGAGAGCCCGAGACTGTCAGTCACCCTTCAGTCTCTGGGAGTTCAGGAATCTGATTGGTTTGTGAAAAGAACCGGCTGTACAGTCTGGCTGTGAAGGCTTGAACGCTCCTGTACCTTCTCACAGATGTTTGATGAGAGGCCAGGTCATGTGGGGGGCGTGTAGGGTCGTCTACAATGCTGGTGGCATTTTGGATGCAGCATGCGGTGTAAAGGTCTCCGATGGAGGGAAGAGAGACCCCAGTGCTCTTTTTAAGCTGTTCTCAGCATTCACTATAGGGTCTTGCATATGGAGGTGGTGCAATTTCTAAACCAGGCAGTAATATAGCTGCTTAGGAGTTTATATCAGTAAAAGTAGTCACAGATAATACACCTATAATGGCTCTTCAAGGGTTCTTTAGGAAAACCAATGGTTCTATAACCATGAACATGATTAGAAAGTTGTTGTAGACAATGTGTTGTAGAGGGTTCTCTATGGAACCTTCCATATAGCACCAAAAAGGTTCCTCTATAGCAGCAATTCCAAGATTATTGGTGAGTGAATGGAAAGAGGAGTAAAAAAAAGAGGAGGCGGAGGAGGGGCTGTGTGCAGTACGAGTTTGACAGTGCTAACCACTAAACCACCTTATTAACCACTACACCAGCATACTAACCACTACACCAGCATACTAACCACTACACCACCGTACTAACCACTACACCACCGTACTAACCACTACACTACCGTACTAACCACTACACCACCATACTAACCACTACATCACCATACTAACCACTACACCACCTTACTACCCACTACACCACCGTACTAACCACTACACCACCATACTAACCACTACACCACCGTACTAACCACTACACCACTGTACTAACCACTACACCACCATACTAACCACTACACCACCATACTAACCACTACACCACTATACTAACCACTACACCACCGTACTAACCACTACACCACCATACTAACCACTACACCACCGTACTAACCACTACACCACCGTACTAACCACTACACCACCATACTAACCACTACACCACCATACTAACCACTACACCACCGTACTAACCACTACACCACCATACTAACCACTACACCACCGTACTGACCACTACACCACCATACTAACCACTACACCACCTTACTAACCACTACACCACCATATTAACCACTACACCACCTTACTAACCACTACACCACCATACTGACCACTACACCACCATACTAACCACTACACCACCGTACTAACCACTACACCACCATACTAACCACTACACCACCTTACTAACCACTACATCGCCTTACATGGATACATGGAGATTTAGAGTACTTTGCAAAGTTTTGGGACACTTGGGGACATTATATTTAAAATGTTTTTTTTCTAAGGGAGCTTTTTCTTGCTCAGCAAACACTTTATTATTTAAATATTAATCAGTATTAATAGAGTAAGACGTGCTTTTATATACATCAGTGTGTTTATTTAACCCTTTCCAAGCTTCTCCTTGTGGAAACAACCCAGTATTATTATCAGTTCTCATCTAATACCTGCTTTGACTGCTCAGTACTTCATTAAGCTAAATCAAGATTACTGCTGAAGGAACTGAACACATTCATTCAATGTCTGGGGCGTCCAGGAGAAATCTGGAACTACACTTTGTTCTTCAAACTGGAGCTTAAGATCTGATCTACTTCTTTTACAATAAGATATTCATGTTACTTTGTATTGTATGTATGATTATTTACATCTGTTCTAATCAGATCTGGTGCTGAACATACACGTATTGATCAAATAATGGCTTTTAAACTATCAGACTGTTGACCAGTAGTTTATGGTGTTATACTATACATTGCCAGATATCTATAAATGAAAATACATCCACAGTCCATAACCACCCAGAGCCACTGTTCAGCTCAGCCCCTGCCACAGGTATCTCATGGCTATTGTGATGTAGTTCAAAGAAGACGGACAATGAGGAGCAGAAGGTCCTTTAAAAACATGCACATGGTCAATAAACCCAGGGTTTTCTTCAGCAGCCATTCTATAACGTTTAACCTTCTTCTGCTTTAGTGTGTTTTAAATGCATTTCTTGTTTGAAATTGAATGAACGGCTCGTTCCAAACCTGGCGCTATTTAAACTTCTAGAGTATTGACATCAAACAGGCCCAACACACTCGTGCTGAACATATGTAAAGTGCTTTAGAGCACTTACTGTAAACGCACTGAGCGTGCTCTCTTTCTTCAGCTGCTGAGGACGAAGAGCGAAGCCCACACTGGCTGTTACGTGCGTGTTGTGTAATCGTTATGATGACAACGCTTTGTTAAGCACCATGAGCAGATGACCTTGAGAGAGAGAGAGAGAGAGAGAGATAGAGATGAAAGAAGAGAGAGACAAAACAAGTATGATATAGAGAGAATGATAGTTGAGATAGAAAAGCAGAACTGAAATAATAGAAGACATATAGAGAAAAAATAGAGAGGTGGAGAGAGGAGATAAAAGAAAGAGAAAGAATGAAAAAGAAAAAAGAGAGGGAGATACAGATAGAGAGAAAGTGAGTGAGACAGGTGAGATAGAGAAAGAAATGGAAAAAGAAGAAGTGGTAAAAATAGAGCAAAGAATGACTGAAACAAAAAAGTGGTGGAGAGAAAAAGAGAGTACAAAGTAGAGGCAGAGACAGATACTGAGAAAGAAAGACAAATGTGAAGACAGAAAGAGAGTGGTAGAGGGACACAGTGAGATGGAAAATGAGTGGAACGGAAAGGAAGAGGCAGAGAGGAAAGTGTGGTGAGAGATAGAAAGAAGAGAAAGGGGAATGAGTGGTAGAGAGAGAAAGAGAAATGAGACAGAGCACAGAGTGGCAGAGACAGAAAGAGAGAAGAGAGAAGACAGAGGAAAATGAGTGGTCGAGTGAGGAAGAAAGAGAGAGAAAAGCTTGGTGGAGAGAGGAAAAGAGAGAGAGAGAGACAGAAGGAGTGGTGGAGAAACAGAGAGAAGGAGAAGGTGATAAAAAAGGAAAATGAGTGGTAGAGTGAGAAAGAGAGAGAGAGAGAGAGAGGACAGCTAGGTTGAGAGAGGAAGAGAGAGAGGACAGCGTGCTGGAGAGAGAAAGAGAGAGAGAGAACAGCATGGTGGAGAGAGGAAGAGAGAGAGAGGATGGCATGGTGGAGAGAGGAAGAGAAAGAGAGGGGGCAGCGTGGTGGAGAGAGGAAGAGAGAGAGAGAGATGACAGCATGGTGGAGAGAGGAAGACAGAGAGATAGAGAGAGAGAGAGAGGACAGCGTGGTGGAGAGAGGAAGACAGGGAGAGAGAGAGAGAGAGAGAGAGAGAGAGAGAGAGAGAGAGAGGACAGCATGGTGGAGAGTGGAAGAGAGAGAGGACAGCGTGGTGGAGAGAGAAAGAGAGAGAGAGAGGACAGCGTGGTGGAGAGAGGAAGAGAGAGAGAGAACGGCGTGGTGGAGAGAGGAGGAGAGACCGGCATGGTGGAAAGAGGAAGAGAGAGGAAGAGAGAGAGAGAGGACGGCGTGGTGGAGAGAGGAAGAGAGAGAGAGAGGACGGCGTGGTGGAGAGAGGAAGAGAGAGAGAGGACAGCGTGGTGGAGAGAGGAAGAGAGAGAGAGGACAGCGTGGTGGAGAGAGGAAGAGAGAGAGAGAGAGGACGGCGTGGTGGAGAGAGGAAGAGAGAGAGAGAGGACGGCGTGGTGGAGAGAGGAAGAGAGAGAGAGAGGACGGCGTGGTAGAGAGAGGAAGAGAGAAAGAGAGGACAGCGTGGTGGAGAGAGGAAGAGAGAGAGAGGACGGCGTGGTGGAGAGAGGAAGACAGAGACTGAGAGCGAGTTCCACATGAATTCCACTCAAAGGCTGAGAACAGAAAATACTGTTGACAGAAATAGAGTCGATAGAAAGTGCTGACCACCAGACACAATCTCTTTTTTCCCTCCCTTTCTCCTTCTCCTTCTTTTCACTGCACACGTCGGCAATTTTCCATGCCCTTATGTATCTGATGCGCGTGCAAAAGCACAAAGTTTCACTTTAAGTTTTCACTTCCAATAGAAGTCCAGAAGTAAGTCTAGGTGGAGTAGCCAAAGCAGACCGGAGCCGTCAGCAGTATTGCTCTCCGTCTTCCCGCGAGTGGAGGAGGAGTGTAAGGATGCACAATCCTGCTCCTGTTTAATTCTGATACCAATTACAGTACTGTGAGTATCAGCCAGTGGGCAATTCCAGGTGTTTCGGACAGTGTGGGAGGAGTTTACTGTGATTGACTGACTGTGTAGGAGAAGTTTACTGTGACTGACTGACTGTGTAGGAGGAGTTTACTGTGATTGACTGACAGTGTAGGAGGAGTTTACTGTGACTGACTGACAGTGTAGGAGGAGTTTACTGTGATTGACTGACAGTGTAGGAGGAGATTACTGTGATTAATTGACAGTGTAGGAGGAGTTTACTGTGATTGGCTGACAGTGTAGGAGGAGTTTACTGTGACACTGACAATGTAGGAGGAGTTTACTGTGATTGACTGACTGTGTAGGAGGAGTTTACTGTGATTGACTGACTGTGTAGGAGGAGTTTACTGTGATTGGCTGACTGTGTAGGAGGAGTTTACTGTGACTGACTGACTGTGTAGGAGGAGTTTACTGTGATTGACTGACTGTGTAGGAGAAGTTTACTGTGACTGACTGACTGTGTAGGAGGAGTTTACTGTGATTGGCTGACAGTGTAGGAGGAGATTACTGTGACTGACTGACTGTGTAGGAGGAGTTTACTGTGATTGACTGACAGTGTAGCAGGAGTACTGTGATTGGCTGACTGTGTAGGAGGAGTTTACTGTGATTGACTGACAGTGTAGCAGGAGTACTGTGATTGGCTGACTGTGTAGGAGGAGTTTACTGTGACTGACTGACAGTGTAGGAGGGGTTTACTGTGATTGGCTGATAGTGTAGGAGGAGTTTACTGTGATTGACTGACTGTGTAGGAGGAGTTTACTGTGACACTGACAGTGTAGGAGGAGTTTACTGTGATTGACTGACAGTGTAGGAGGAGTTTACTGTGATTGACTGACAGTGTAGGAGGAGTTTACTGTGGTTGACTGACTGTGTAGGAGGAGTTTACTGTGATTGACTGACTGTGTAGGAGGAGTTTACTGTGATTGACTGACTGTGTAGGAGGAGTTTACTGTGACACTGACAGTGTAGGAGGAGTTTACTGTGATTGACTGACAGTGTAGGAGGAGTTTACTGTGATTGACTGACAGTGTAGGAGGAGTTTACTGTGATTGACTGACTGTGTAGGAGGAGTTTACTGTGACACTGACAGTGTAGGAGGAGTTTACTGTGATTGACTGACTGTGTAGGAGGAGTTTACTGTGATTGACTGACAGTGTAGGAGGAGTTTACTGTGATTGACTGACAGTGTAGAAGGAGTTTACTGTGATTGACTGACTGTGTAGGAGGAGTTTACTGTGATTGACTGACTGTGTAGGAGGAGTTTACTGTGATTGACTGACTGTGTAGGAGGAGTTTACTGTGATTGGCTGACTGTGTAGGAGGAGTTTACTGTGATTGACTGACTGTGTAGGAGGAGTTTACTGTGATTGGCTGACTGTGTAGGAGGAGTTTACTGTGATTGACTGACAGTGTAGCAGGAGTACTGTGATTGGCTGACTGTGTAGGAGGAGTTTACTGTGATTGACTGACAGTGTAGCAGGAGTACTGTGATTGGCTGACTGTGTAGGAGGAGTTTACTGTGACTGACTGACAGTGTAGGAGGGGTTTACTGTGATTGGCTGATAGTGTAGGAGGAGTTTACTGTGATTGACTGACTGTGTAGGAGGAGTTTACTGTGACACTGACAGTGTAGGAGGAGTTTACTGTGATTGACTGACAGTGTAGGAGGAGTTTACTGTGATTGACTGACAGTGTAGGAGGAGTTTACTGTGGTTGACTGACTGTGTAGGAGGAGTTTACTGTGATTGACTGACTGTGTAGGAGGAGTTTACTGTGATTGACTGACTGTGTAGGAGGAGTTTACTGTGACACTGACAGTGTAGGAGGAGTTTACTGTGATTGACTGACAGTGTAGGAGGAGTTTACTGTGATTGACTGACAGTGTAGGAGGAGTTTACTGTGATTGACTGACAGTGTAGAAGGAGTTTACTGTGATTGACTGACTGTGTAGGAGGAGTTTACTGTGATTGACTGACTGTGTAGGAGGAGTTTACTGTGATTGACTGACTGTGTAGGAGGAGTTTACTGTGATTGGCTGACTGTGTAGGAGGAGTTTACTGTGATTGACTGACTGTGTAGGAGGAGTTTACTGTGATTGGCTGACTGTGTAGGAGGAGTTTACTGTGATTGACTGACAGTGTAGGAGGAGTTTACTGTGATTGACTGACAGTGTAGAAGGAGTTTACTGTGATTGACTGACTGTGTAGGAGGAGTTTACTGTGATTGACTGACTGTGTAGGAGGAGTTTACTGTGATTGGCTGACTGTGTAGGAGGAGTTTACTGTGATTGACTGACTGTGTAGGAGGAGTTTACTGTGATTGGCTGACTGGGTAGGAGGAGTTTACTATGATTTGTATATCTCCTGTGATGAACACAATGTGTTTAGTCTCAGTTTATTAAAGTAAACTTGTTTACTGATGTTAAAGCTTCCAAGTAACGAGAACCTTCATGGGAATGATATGGAAGTACAGTGTTTGTCTGGTAATGCAGTGGACTGTCCTGTCACTCCTGTATTGTGGTTTCTCCAAGAAAAGGAGTAAAGTCACCGTAACACACAGCCTTGAGTTCCTTCCTCCTTATAAAACGTCAAGATCTATTTATTAATACACAATATAATTGACGCGTGCAGCGTGCAGCCGCATCCACGTGTCAAAACAGCTTTAGGCGTCCATCTGTCGCAGGTAGAAAAATACGTTTTCAGGTATTTGGTGGCAGCTTGTTCTGTGCAGACATCTTTGGTACGTATTATGTTTATATCTGAACCAAATGAGTCCACACACTTGATGGGAACCAAAGGTGTCAAAAGTATTCACAATCATTACTCAGGTAGAAGTATAGATACTAGGGTTTAAAAATACTTCTGTAGAAGTTGAAGTATCAACTCAAGCTTTTTACTCCAGTAAAAGTGTAAAAGTACTGCTTTCAAAACTACTTAGAGTATAAAAGTAAAAATAATGTAAGGAAAAAAATAATGCCATTAAGGACAAAAGCTTATTCCGCACCACAGGGCTCTATAGTGCACTAACCCACTACCCCAAAAACCCCATTCTTCTAAAAGTCATAATGACTATAATATTATATTAAAATGTTGATGTTGATAAATTTGGGATGCGCTAGGCTTCCTGTTTCAGCTCATGTACGCCCATTGAACATGAATGTAGTTTAATACAATGTAAATATATTAAAGAAGCATATCTGTTACTACTGAACATTAACATGTGTTTCATGGAGCAGAAGATATGATGACTAGTTGTCTATGAGTATTGTAATGAAGTCAAACTTCAAAGACATTTTATCAATAATCTTTACTGGAATGTAAATGTACATGAATGAAAACAAGCTGAAATGAAATAGGAGTAACGAGACTATGTTTAAATAATGATAATAATGATAATGGAGTGTAAATGTAAGGAGTAGAAAGTACTGATAATGGAGTGTAAATGTAAGGAGTATAAAGTACTGATAATGGAGTGTAAATGTAAGGAGTAGAATGTACAGAAAATGGAGTGTAAATGTAAGGAGTAGAATGTACAGATAATGGAGTGTAAATGTAAGGAGTATAAAGTACTGATAATGGAGTGTAAATGTAAGGAGTAGAATGTACAGAAAATGGAGTGTAAATGTAAGGAGTAGAATGTACAGATAATGGAGTGTAAATGTAAGGAGTAGGAAGTACTGATAATGGAGTGTAAATGTAAGGAGTATAATGTACAGAAAATGGAGTGTAAATGTAAGGAGTAGAAAGTACAGATAATGGAGTGTAAATGTAAGGAGTAGAAAGTACTGATAATGGAGTGTAAATGTAAGGAGTAGAATGTACAGATAATGGAGTGTAAATGTAAGGAGTAGAAAGTACTGATAATGGAGTGTAAATGTAAGGAGTAGAAAGTACTGATAATGGAGTGTAAATGTAAGGAGTAGAAAGTACAGATAATGGAGTGTAAATGTAAGGAGTAGAAAGTACTGATAATGGAGTGTAAATGTAAGGAGTAGAAAGTACTGATAATGGAGTGTAATAAAAGGAGTAGAAAGTACAGATAATGGAGTGTAAATGTAAGGATTAGAAAGTACTGATAATGGAGTGTAAATGTAAGGAGTAGAAAGTACTGATAATGGAGTGTAAATGTAAGGAGTAGAAAGTACTGATAATGGAGTGTAAATGTAAGGATTAGAAAGTACTGATGATGGAGTGTAAATGTAAGGAGTAGAAAGTACTGATAATGGAGTGTAAATGTAAGGAGTAGAAAGTACAGATAATGGAGTGTAAATGTAAGGAGTAGAAAGTACTGATAATGGAGTGTAAATGTAAGGAGTAGAAAGTACTGATAATAGAGTGTAAATGTAAGGATTAGAAAGTACAGATAATGGAGTGTAAATGTAAGGAGTAGAAAGTACTGATAATGGAGTGTAAATGTAAGGAGTAGAAAGTACTGATAATAGAGTGTAAATGTAAGGATTAGAAAGTACTGATAATGGAGTGTAAATGTAAGGAGTAGAAAGTACTGATAATGGAGTGTAAATGTAAGGAGTAGAAAGTACTGATAATGAAGTGTAAATGTAAGGAGTAGAAAGTACTGATAATGGAGTGTAAATGTAAGGAGTAGAAAGTACAGATAATGGAGTGTAAATGTAAGGAGTAGAAAGTACTGATAATGGAGTGTAAATGTAAGGAGTAGAAAGTACTGATAATGGAATGTAAATGTAAGGAGTAGAAAGTACAGATAATGGAGTGTAAATGTAATGAGTATAAAGTACTGATAATGGATTGTAAATGTAAGGATTATAAAGTACTGATAATGTAGTGTAAATGTAAGGAGTAGAAAGTACAGATAATGGAGTGTAAATGTAAGGAGTAGAAAGTACTGATAATGGAATGTAAATGTAAGGAGTAGAAAGTACAGATAATGGAGTGTAAATGTAATGAGTATAAAGTACTGATAATGGATTGTAAATGTAAGGATTATAAAGTACTGATAATGTAGCGTAAATGTAAGGAGTAGAAAGTACAGATAATGGAGTGTAAATGTGAGGAGTAGAAAGTACTGATAATGGAATGTAAATGTAAGGAGTAGAAAGTACAGATAATGGAGTGTAAATGTAATGAGTATAAAGTACTGATAATGGATTGTAAATGTAAGGATTATAAAGTACTGATAATGTAGCGTAAATGTAAGGAGTAGAAAGTACTGATAATGGAGTGTAAATGTAAGGATTCGAAGTAATAAGTAAGAAAAATAATTACTCCAGTAAAGTATACATAACCAACATTTCTACTTAAGTAAGGTAACTAAGTATTTGTACTTCATTCTGATCAAACCTAACCTGTGACCACAGTGGAGAGCAGCTTCTACAAGTCCTGGGTTCTCATGCTGATAGACGCTGGCTGTATTCCTTGAGGCTGAGGTGTTGATACCGATCCAGCCAATCAGATTAGGATCTCACTAGGAGAGAGAGGTTAGGGCAGGTAAAGAGGGCAAGGGTTGATTGGTGGTGGGGAGGGGTGTGAGAGGGTTGGTTTGGAATTACCCCCCCGCGGACACGCCAGTTGCCGGCGGCGCATGTCACTCAAACTCCTCCGAATTAACTTTCTCTCATTACAACGAAAGAGAATAACTCCACAGTCTTAATCAAAACAGGAGGGACGTCGTTAAAGTCCATATTTGCATCCTACTTCCTTATGATTAAGGGTGCTGGCATTTGACAGAATTCTTATTTTCATTAAAATATGACTCACAGTGGCTGATTAGACGGAGAGAGAAGGCGGGGGCGGGGTGGGGGGGTTGCTGGGAAGCTGGGGGTGGGGGTTGGCCGGGGTGAGATTCAGTGTCATTCAATTGTAAAGAAATATAAGTTGCCAGAGTGTGTTTCTGAGATGTCATTTTTATTCAGCCCGCTGCGAAAATAAATATATGACAGGCAGAGAATGAGAGCGAGAGTGAGAGAGTGAGAGAGTGAGAGAGAGAGAGGGAGAGTACAACCTAGCAATTTTCCCTGGTTTCCTGATGACTCGTCCAGTCTAATGAGAGTGACACAGAGAGCCAAAAGATAACGAAGGGCTCTGATTGGCTGAAATATTCATGTTGGGCCCCAGTTCAGGTGACGCCTGCACCTAGTTTTCTACACAATAATGTACATGCGTTCATTTCAGCTCTGCTAAATCATTTCTAATTTATCTTGTTTCTAAGATTCATGTCTTCATGTCTGAGTACAAATCCAGAAAATTGATTCAGTTGTCATTCTTACCCCATCCTTGAGCTGAAACCGAGAAGAGGAACTAGCTAGAGTTGATAAGACAAGTTACAATTCTTAAAAGAAGATAAACTCTGGTGGGCCAGTGGGCTCTGACATTAGATTATAGAGTTTTTAGTCATATACAGTTACACTGTACAATGAAATTCTTACTACCTCCATTCACCAATAGATAAAGATAACAAAAAAATAAATAAATAATAAAAACAAATAAATAATATATACAAAATATATCTTCTTTTTCTTCTTTCGGCTTTTCCCCTTTTCAGGGGTCGCCACAGTGAGTCATCCTCCTCCATCTCGCTCTGTCCTGTGCATCCTCTGTACTCACACCAACTACTTCCATGTCCTCTCTAACTGCATCCATATATCTCCTCCTTGGTCTTCCTCTTTGTCTTTTTCCTGGCAGCAGACCCAACATACCCGCTGTCCCTCCTCTGGACATGTCCAAACCATCTCAGTCTGGCCTCTCTAATAGTGGTTAGTACGGTGGTATAGTGGTCAGCACTGTAGTGGTCAGCACGGTGGTGTAGTGGTTATTACAGTGGTGTAGTGGTCAGCACGGTGGTGTAGTGATTAGCCCGGTCTGGGCCGTTCTGTGTGGAGTGAGTTTCCTACCACAGTCCAAACACATGCATGTTGGGTCGATCGCTCACTCTGAATTAGGTGTGAGTGTGAGTGTTGGCCAGGTGATTAGCTGGCAACCTGGGATTGACTCCAGCCCCCACCCTGACGGAAGATAAGGGATAAAATGAACAAGCATATGTGATTGTGTAGAAAATAAAAGGGTACACGGCAGTACATTAACATCTGAGTTGTTGCCCGACATGAACATTTCAGCCAATCAGAGCTGTATCACTCTCATTAGACTAGACGCTAGCTAACATTAAAGCCTAGTGGCACCACATGTTGGTTTTTCTTTGTGTTTATGAATTGTAACTCATCAACTACAGTGTTTGCTCTTCTTCTCTGGAATGATAACTGCGTAGATTCAAACAACAAGTAATACAGCACTGTTGAAATGCTGCAGAGGCTTTGAGCTGGACCTCTTAACCCTGAGTGGTGGTCGTGAAAAGGTGCACAAGCTTCATCGTTGCTTGATTTTGGGACCTGGAAGTGACTATTACGTCTGATGACAGTCTGATCTCTGCTACGTCTGTAGTATAATTTGTAGCCACAACATTAAAACCACCTCTACACACACTGTCCATTTGACCAACTCCATTCACTATATAGGAGCTACACTTACAGCCTGTAGTCCATCTGATTCTCTGTATACTTTGTTAATCTCTTTTTCCATGGTCTGGACATGGTGGTGTGTTAGTGTGTGTTGTGCTGCTATGAGTGGATCAGACACTCAGATCCACTCACTGTCCACTCTATTAGACACTCCTACTCCTTGCTGGTCCACCTTGTAGATGTAAAGTCAGAGACAGTAGCTCATCTGCTGCTGCACAGTTTCTAGTGTTCCTCTAGTCCTTCATCAGTGGACACAGGACGCCGCCCACAGGACACTGCTGTCTGGATAGTTTTGGTTGGTGGACGATTCTCAGTCCAGCAGTGACACTGAGAGGCGTTTTAAAACTCCAGCAGCAGCAGCAGCACTGCTGTGTGATCAACTCACACCAGCACAACACACATACCAACACACTATCATGTCAGTGTCGCTGCAGTGCTGAGAATGACCCACCTCCCTAATAGTATCTGCTCTGTGGTGGTCCTGTGGGGGTCCTGATCATTAAAGAACAGAGTAATAAAGTATACAGAGAATCAGATGGACTACAGTCTGTAAGTGGAGCTCCTGTATGGTCAGTGGAGCTGATATAATAGAGAAGGTGTGTAGATACAAGGAGGATAATCATGATAACACTAATCATGTAAACACATGTTTGAGTTATCACTCTGCTGACACACTTGACTACAAGCTGTGCTTATACATTAAGTAAGTAAGTATAAGGCTAACAGAGCTACAGCATTATTAGCTGTCACACGCCAGCCAGCAGGAAAAGGCAGTTTCCAGGCTTTCCAAGACCGAGTGATGTTAAGTAGAGCGTTTGCTGCTCACGCAGTAGCTATTCCTATCTTGGCAATAATATGGCCCATAAAATGATTAAATCCAGCCACCGCCTGTAGCTTCTAATTACAGCAATATGGTGTAAACAGGTCTGACGATTTGCGTAACAACTTTGTAAAACCTTTGTTTTTTTATTTTTTTTCTCACTTCACTCCTGGCTACACTGTTTAGGCTGCTGAGCATTCGTCGGTGTTGTTCTTGCACTCGAGTTCTATTTTAATTACCGACAAACGGGACGGAGATATGAACATTGTACACAGAGCCTGTACAGAAGCGTAAAAAAAACAAAAAGAGAAGAACGAGAACGCCTCGGCCCTGGCATCCGCGCAATAAGAGCTCTTGTAAAACAAGACGGCGGGCCTAAAAATGTAACCGAGCCCCCGTTCTTGATCCGAAAGGAGACAAGCAGAAAAGGGAATTTCCCCCCCTTTACATACAAAGCTGTGATAAAAATCTGTGTTAAAATATTCTCCTCTTCCCCTCGACGCCTTTGAAATACAGAGCTGTCAATTTTTTTCCTTCAACACCCCCCCCCCACCCCTTCCGACGTACACACCATGCACTCTATTTTAATCATAGCTTTCTGCTAGTGAGCCTTAATGCACCCCGCTTGAACCCTTCCTTGACTGGCATGGCAGCCGTAGGGAGCAGCAGCTTAGTGAGTTCAGAAAGGCCAACTATTAAGTGTGACAGGCTAACTCTTCAAAGCTCCCGCGTCTCGTTACAGCACACCGCAGGAGCCAGAAATAAATAAATAACCTTTTTTTTATATGGGGGGAAAAAAAAAAGAGAAAAAAGAAATTCAACATTCTGACATTCAGTTTGTCTAACAATGTGCCGACTGCCTGGGATTTAAAAGATTAAAATGTCTCCTTTTTCCTTTCTCTGTTTTTTTTTCTAGTTCCCATCTCATTAGAACATGTCTTTTGTGACTTATCATTGTCAAGTGTATTTGAAACCTTTGTGTTTCATGCGGGTTGATAGTCATTTGCATTTCTTTGCCTGAAACATCTTGTTTCGCTTGTCAGTACAGAGACGCTCTTCACTTTTCTTGTGCATATCTAAAATCGAGGCACATGTATTTTTTGCACTCTGTGAGCTGGAGCCGTTTACACGTGCCGCCGGATTGGCCCTTAGCGGCGCCTCATTCCAAGCCCGGATGCGAAAGATGCTAACCAGTAATCGCGAAGAGAGGCTCGGTCCACTTGATGAGAGTCTGAAGGCCACGACTCACCAGACAGCTGTACAGCAGAGTGGGTCACCGCTGAGGTTCGATTTAATGGAACCAGGCTTCATATATCATTTGGTGACCAGGCCAAGGCCAAGGAATCATACTAGAGCGATTTCACCACTACTGGTCAGTAGCCAATACTGGCTGGACTGTTATGGTGCGTTCTGTTTTCTGCGTCCCCGATTCCACACCAATAGGATCGTTGGCCAGCCCCAATGGCAGCATGAGGCTTTCCAAATGTTTGCATGATGAAATCAATACCAGTAAAAATGAATGGTGGCATCTATTTTTCCATAGTATGGGGTTTGCTGCTCTAACGAGTCTTCATATATAAGGGTAATAGTCTATATCCTTGTTTGTTGGGGACTCTATCTATCTATCGGCCCTTAGCGGCAGCTCATTCGAAGCCTGGGCGGGAAAGATGCTAACCAGTAATCATGATAAGAGGCTCGGTCCACTTTAACCGAGTCTGAAGGCCACGACTCACCAGACAGCTGTACAACAGAGTTTGGCCACCGCTGAGGTTCGATTTAATGGAACCAGGCTTCATATATCATTTGGTGACCAGGCCAAGGCCAAGAAATCATACTAGAGGTGGAGCGATCAGTGTTTCTGGGGCTGATACAGATCACTGATCACCTTTCAGCACGATTGGTCAGTAGCCAATACTGGCTGGACTGTTATGGTGCGTTCTGTTTTCTGCGTCCCCGATTCCACACCAATAGGATCGTTGGCCAGCCTCAATGGCAGCATGAGGCTTTCCAAATGTTTGCATGATGAAATCAATACCAGTAAAAATGAATGGTGGCATCTATTTTTCCATAGTATGGGGTTTGCTGCTCTAACGAGTCTTCATATATAAGGGTAATAGTCTATATCCTTGTTTGTTGGGGACTCTATCTATCTATCAGCCCTTAGCGGCAGCTCATTCGAAGCCTGGGCGGGAAAGATGCTAACCAGTGATGAGAGGCTCCGTCCACTTTAACCGAGTCTGAAGGCCACGACTCACCAGACAGCTGTACAACAGAGTTTGGCCACCGCTGAGGTTCGATTTAATGGAACCAGGCTTCATATATCATTTGGTGACCAGGCCAAGGCCAAGAAATCATACTAGAGGTGGAGCGATCAGTGTTTATGGGGCTGATACAGATCACTGATCACCTTTCAGCACGATTGGTCAGTAGCCAATACTGGCTGGACATGTTATGCTGCATTCCCATGATTTTTGTGTCCCAGATTCCACACCTATAGGATTGTTGGCCAGCCCCATTGGCAGCATGAGGCTTTCCAAATGTTTACATGATGAAAGCAATGGCAGTAAAAAAAATTAATGGTGGCATCTATTTTTCCACAGTATGGGGTTTGCTGCTCTAGCCATATGGGTAATATAGGGTAATATATGGGTAATAGTCTATACCCTTGTTTGTTGGGGACTCTATCTATCTATCTGTCGGTATATCTGATTAAATAGTCATGTCCTGTCTGTTCAGGGGATCAAACCAGCGATCTTCTGGTCACATGGCTGGTTTTCTAACCTCCAGCCCAAGTTCCCTAACCTGCCTCCCTGCATAGAACAAAAAAAAAAAAGAAACAAAATAAAGAAAAAAGAAGCTACCAATCAAAACAACCTGATTCAAAAACTGAATCCTAGAATAAAGCAAATGTCAGCTTATCAGTAATGCTTTGAAAGACATTTTAGGGACTTCTGGAATCCAGAGCTTCAAAGAAAAGGGGCGCACACCACCAGCACTGCTCAATAGCTCAGTGTTCCAATGCTGAGATGTTCGCCAATCTGATTAAATTCGTTCTGATTATAGATTAAAGCAAAAAAATCTGGTCAGAATTTCTGTGTACATGCTCTTTACAAGCAGTCGGGTCCAAAATGACTACTAAGTGCAGACGTTAACACGATAATGAGCATCTAATCAGCAAAGGAGTAGTAAGTTACCTGAGTTACCTAGGGTTACTTAAAGGCTAAGCACCAGCTAATATGAAACACATAAATACAGCGGAGTTGAGATCCTAACTTGTGATTATTAAAAGTCAGAAAACGTTTTATTGTTTACAAAGTCAAGAAATACGGCTTAAAAGACTGTTTAGCTCCGCCCACTGTTCAGAAACTGCCGTAGGCATTATGCGTGTGAGGTAGATGGTGGACAACAATGCTAGAAGATGCACTTATTGTAATGCACAGTGACAGAAAGGTGTTGTTGTTTTTGGCTGCAGTACTTGAATGTACAGTGGAACCCCTGAACACGAACGACCCAAAGACCCCCAAAATATCCAGAAAGTGGACTAAACCTGTCAATTTTAAACGGTCACAATGGAAAAGACCATCCTCTCACTCCGTCATCTGTAGATCATTTCACGTCTGAAGATTATCACTATGGGACATAGGCTTACACGACGACTGGATCTTAAGTCTGGCACTGTTCCAACAATATGGGCGTGTAAGGAAACCAGCGAGAGGAGTTCAAGAGCCTCCGTGTACGTGGAGGTAAACCAGGTAAGCTCAGTTACTGAGCCTGCTTCAGCTGATGTTAGCTAACATTAGCTTCACTTGCTAAGTTCGGTGGCTCAAGTTATGCTAAGCTAACGTAGTTGAATTATGATTTATAGAGTCGTATGAGAGAGAGTTCCACTTTGATATATTTCATATTTACTACAATAACTGTACCTCTATATCTGAGATTAGCTGGTTGCTAGGCTGTTGTCATGAATAATGTTGGTTGGTTATTTAGCTAGATACTGTTTACACTCAGGATGAGCTGCTGTTGTGGGTGTGGTTTGACTAAAAGTCTCAGGACTAAGTGATATGGTGGTCTATTTCTATATTACAGCTCTTTCAGATTCAAATTCAGAAGTATCTGGAAAATTCGCAGTCCAATGCTGTTGTACCACAGCTTAGCCTTTAAAAAGTATGGTAACCACAGGAAAGTGTTCTTCAGATGTTCATCCATGTTAATAAGAAGTAGATCTCCCCGCTTTTGCTCATTCCCGCCAAAAATCAGCAACATCTGACAATAATAAAGGCATGAAACCCGCACGGTCTCAACCTTATAAGCGCACCTGCAAAGAAAAACATCAGAAGAGAAAGAACCATGTGGGCTTACAAGAAAGAGAATATTACTGGATTTTATTAAAGGAGGTCCAAACTTTCCAGACTTATTTGGGGACCAAACTTTTTCTGTACATGCTAGTCTGAGACGGGACTGAGTTTAGAAGACTTCTGACATCTGGAAAATAAAACCTCAGATCTCTATAAGATAGGGATGAGACTGATAGGTCTACAGCCTACATGGCAGTCTATATACAACACTAGCAGGGATGGACACTCCTCTGTCAGATATTCATTGGTTTTCTGTGAGTCTTTTATCCTTCTATGTCTTTTAGCTCTCGCTATTGAGCAAAAGCCAGGCAGAGATTTACTCTTGTCTGGTTTCTTGTTTGGTCACTCTCTCTTTTTTTCTTCCTTGCTTCCTCCATCAGCGCCTTGTTCCATGATTTCCATGCTGGGAATACCAAGCTGGCTTCTTCTTGTTATAGCTAGTGGAAGTTGACCCACAGTTGTTGGAACATGATGTGGTGCCATAAAGTGTTGTGCAAACCTTATTATATACAATCAAATCAAGTCTGGACACAACAAACTGAATAAACGTGTTTTTAGTTAAGAAAACATTTGGACCTGAGTGTTTAAAGACAAGCTAACATTTTACTGTATTTGAATGAAAAATGGAAATGACCACCCCCCGGAAACCTGTTTATCAAAACAAGATCTCAGCATGTACACTATCTTCTTCAGTCCTGTTAGAGAAGCAGCTCATGTGGCTCCTCATGAAGCTGCTGGTCAGAATCTTCAAAGTATGTAAACCTGCATCAGAGCAAATGAGCTCATTTCTAAAAGACCCTCTAAACATTCTTTAAACACAACCAGATGTTTAATTCTGCTCCAGCAATAATTCCATACCTCTTATTCTATAATTTTAATCTCTTCACACTTATTCACTAATAATATTAGTATTAACATGATATAAATAAGAACAAACTGGGTAGGCTTCCCCAAACTTTTGACTTTTTTGTCTTGTGCAAAGACTCTACTGCCATTGGACTCATTAAGGCAGCTGATTGAGGATCTGTGAAAGAAGCTGATGTCTCCAAAGCAGGGAAAGACATAGGCTTTTATATTGGTTAAAAGTATTCACTTACATTATTACTGTTCAAATAAGAAGTGGGTGTATCCAAACTTTTGACATTTTTGCATTGTGCAAACACTCTACTGCCAGTGGACTCCTTTAGGCAGCTGATTCAGGATCTATAAAATAAGCTGATGCCTCAAAAACAGGGAAAGATATTAAAAGAGCTTTCATATTGGATAAAATTATTCACTAGTATTATTACAATTAAAATAGTCCAAACAAAAACTAACCAGGGTAGGCATCCCAAAACCTTTGACTTGGTTTACCTTGTGCAAAGATTTTACTGCCATTGGACTCTTTTAGGCAGCTGGTTGAGGATCTATAAAAGAAGCTGATGCCTCCAAAGCTGAGAAAGACATGGGCCTTTATACTGAATAAAATATTCACTAATATTATTACTATTAAAATAAGAAGTGGGTGTATCCAAACTTTTGATGGATAGTGTTGCTCTACAGAAGCCCAGAGTTGGAATGACAGAGAAGCTGCTGTCCTGATTTTAGGTCAGAGTACCATCAGAATGATTCTGAAGCTCATCATTTATGGTGAAAGTTCTCTCAGAATGCTGCTACCATAAATAAATAAATAAATAAATAAATAAATGAAGTCACATGACCAGAGGGTATTCAAACTTTTGCATGCGACTATATGTGCTAGCGTTCTGAAGGGAGGTGTTAATAACACAGTGGTTGGAGGAAGAGACATTAAAGAAGACTTTCATAGGTTCGCAGCTGTCAGAAAGTGGAGTGGCGGCTGGTGGAAGCAAATGAAACGGCGCTCGCAGCTGTGTTTGTAGGAATTAGCAGCGTGTGTGTGTGTGCTGTCCAGCGCTGGTAAAGGACACGCGCGGTGGGAATATCTACAGAACGAGGGCAACTATTGACTGGGCGAGGGAAGAGAGAGAGAGCGAGAGAGAGAGAGAGAGAGAGAGAGAGAGAAATAGTGGCATTTAGCTAGTTTTAACTCAAATTAGACCCAGAGAAAATGGCAACAGACCATGCTGGACGGCATGAAGGTTAATCCAGTTAAAGTGTTTGAGTGTGTGCTGAGGGTTGTGCGTGTGTGTATGTGTGTGTGTGTGTGTGCTTCTGGGAAATGAGGGCTTGTTTGTATCTGGAGTGTGCTGGAGCTGATGTTAAGAAAGAAAAGGTCTCTCTGCACTGCGGAAGGTTTGCTAATGCCAGGCGTGAGTACGGAGGGATTAGAGGGCAAACTGGTGATTAGGAAAATGGATGCAGTGAGATTGTAATAGGAGAGCTCAAATCAAATGGCAGCACGCTTTAAATTATTTATTTAATCATTTTTTCTTGTGATTAGGATAGCTCACAAAGCCCCCATCATGCCTGTTGAGAATACACAGCCTGCTGCCCGGGGGATGGAAGACCTCGGCACCTATGCACTGTGTGCGCGCCCGTGTTCTTATTCCGGTATTTGCAGAGATTAGCCAACATGTGTCACAGATATGTAATCCAAAGCTAATACTGGCTGCATAGAGGCTAGTTACAGCGCATGTGTGGAATGGGGAATCACACAGAGTGTGTATTTCTGTCTCAGACTGAGATTTAAAGGCGCCTGCAGCCGGAGTCAACATTGGTTTGGCCTTTGTGCTGTTGGTACTCAGTAGGGTCTTTAGGAACTGAACTAAATCAGCCCTGAATGGAGCACTTAGTTTGGTTTTTACCTCAAAATATTCCAAAATGAACTAAAATAGTTAACAAAATGTGAAGGAATAACAGTTTTGAAGGTACATCAAATACATGTGTGCTGCTGAGATGCCTATTAAGGTTACCATTCTAACCAGCTAGCCCCGGTTTCATAATACCACTTTCTACCTTTCTACAAAATTAAGCATTGGACCAACAAAATAAATAAATAAGGCAAGGTTTCACATTAGTCTTTTTAAGTTCTGCTATGTTCCAATATGATTTTAACGTAGGGTAAATTAGCTTTTCAACCTTTCAGTTTTTAGATAACATAAACTTAAAATTTTTAAGTTGCCTGCATACAAAAAAAAATCAAGTTGACCTTTTGTTATTACGTTGATCCAATTAACCAGCAAGCTATTTGGTTCTAGGGTTTAAATATGTTAAAGATGAAATCCATAGCAATATAGAACATAACTATGTAATAATTAAGCAATTACAGTTTCGACCCGCACAAAAAATCAATAGTAATAAATTATTTCTAGTGACTGTGGATAACTAGATTATAACTATGTAATAATTATGTAATTACACAATTTTTAACTACAGCGAAACAACATTAATAACTCTAAAAATCTATAGAATTACTAGTTTTAACTATACAATTAAACATCAGTAATAACTCTAGATGTCTAGAGGTTAATAATGAAACCCCTAGAAATCTAGAATATAACTATGTAATAATTACGTAATTACACAATTTTGACCATGTAACAAAACAATGATATAATATGATGATAATAACTATGTAACAATTGTGCAAGAACACAGTTTTAACTGCACAGCCAAACAATGGTCATAATGCTAGAAATCTTGAATGTAACTATGTTATAATTATGTAATTACACATGTTGAAACAGCAGTAATAACTAGACTTCTAGGGACTGAAGATGAAACTGATATCTAGAATATAACTATGTAATAATGATGTAATAACACCGTTTTACTGTATAATGAGATATCAGCAATAACTCTAGACTTCTTGGAATTAAAGATAAAATTCCAAGAAATCTAGAATACAACTATGAAATAACTATGTAATTACATAACTTTGACCCATGCAACAAAACAACAACAACAACAATAATTCTAGATGTGTAGTGGTTAAAGATGAAATTGTTAGATAACTAGAATATAAGTTATAATTATGTATTTATACAGTTTTAACTGTACAAGGAAACATCAGTAATAGCTTTAAAAATCTAGAACATGACTAGTTTTAACTGTACAATGAAACGTCAATATTAACTCTAGCCATCTAGAGGTTTAAGATGAGAACATTAGATATCTAGAATATAGCTATGTAATAATTATGTAATTACACATTACCCCATGCCACAAAACAAAACTAAAAGCTCTAAACGGCTAGGGCTTAAAGATGGCATTCCTAGGAATCTGGAATATATCTATCTAATTACATAGTTTTAACTGTACAGTAAAGCAACAGTAATACCTCTAGACTTCTTGGTGTTAAAGATAAAACTCCAAGAAATCTAGAATATAACTATGTGACTATGACCCATGCAACAAAACAACAATAACTCTAGACTTCTAGGAGTTAAAGAATCTAGAATATAACTATGCAATAATTGTGTAATTACATAATTTTGACCCATGCAACAAAACAACAACAATAACTCCAGACTTCTAGGTGTTAAAGAATCTGGAATATAACTATGTAATAATTATGTAATTACACAATTTTAACTGTACAATGAAACATTAATAATAACTCCAGATTCCTAGGGTTTAATGATGGAACCGATAGAAATATAAAATATAACTATGTTATAATTATGTAATGTAATTACATAACTTTGACCCATGCAACAAAACAACAATAACTCCAGACTTCTAGGGGTTAAAGAATCCAAAATATAACTATGTAATAATTGTGTAATGACATAACTTTGACCCATGCAACAAAACAACAACAATAACTCTAGACTTCTAGGGGTTACAGAATCCAGAATATAACTATGTAATAATTATGTAATTGGCCAGTTTTAACTGTACAATGAAACAATAATAACTTCAGATTTCTAGGGGTTAATGATGGAACCGCTAGAATTACAGAATATAGCTATGTAATAATTATGTAATTACACAATTTTGACCCATGTAACAAAACAATGATAACTCTAGATTTCTAGGGGTTAAAGATGAAACCCCCAGGAAGCAAGAATATAACTTTGCAATAATTATGTAATTACACAGTTTTAACTGTATGATTAAACAACAGTAATAACAACAGTAATAAAACAGTAAAGACTTCTAGGGGTTAAAAGTACTTACATGCCTTAACACCATATACTGTTGTTAAAGCTTAGCGAGTCAAATTAGAGACAGGCGATTTCACATTCATGGTTAAACCAGCGTTCGCTCAGGGCTGCGCTTCAGGATGCCTGCAGCTGATAGGCTTTTTTGTGAAAGAATGTTTCATCACATTGTTCTGCTCTGACACCTCTCAAACACGCGTGCACGAAAAGGAAGAGCGTTGGGCTAAAAAGCAAAGTCATTATTCTCCGATGGCGCCAGCACTGTTTGAAAATGACATTGGCTTTTAATGTGGCGCAAGTCAATTTCGGAGTATGAAAGGACTTGTGGGAAGATAATACTGGGCCAATTTACACTCAATTGAAATATGTGTTTCCTTTTGAATTTGTCCCAATTCCATCCCCTCTTCCAGAAGGGCCCGGCGCTGAAAAGCGAAAGCCGCATTTGGGGGGGGAATTAGAGTCCTTCTCTTACAACTGCGATATGAAGCCTTCATCTAAGCTTAGTCGCCTCCTGTGCGCTTCCTTTGTGGCAAGACGTGCCTCCACTTCTCCAGAGAGGTGATACACAGTAATAAAAGGATAGAGAAACAAAAAACTTCCCCCAAAACTCACTTCCGCTTGACGTTATTCTGTGGTTCTGTAACGGCCCATATCGCTGAAGGATACATATTCCATAGAAAACAGTTGTTTATACAGTGTAAGCAGGCGATTTGATGAAAATGGAGCTCTCTTTTGGCTTTCTGGGATCCTATTATGTGAACTGGATGGTTTTCTCATAGTGTCTGGATTGTGAAGTAGAATTTTGAGGTCAATACAATCTCCCATCAAGATGAAAGGGTTAATGAAGTATGCAAAGCAACAGATGGATGACAGTTTGTTGGTCTTGTGCTGCCAGAATCTCTAGGGAGAGTCTGTAGGGACTCTACAGTCTGGTACCTTTAGCCACTTAACATGGTCAAGAACTTCAAAATTTGAATGACACAAACCAGCCAATCACAAGCCTGCTGTGTTGCAAAACATATAGAAGAAGCAATCTTCCAAATAGAGTCATGACATAAACAGTGGTAGGAGGGTAGGAGTGTCTGATCCACACACACCAGCACAACACACACACTAACACACCACCACCATGTCAGTGTCTCTGCAGTGCTGAGAATGACCCACAACCTAAATAATACCTGCTCTGTGGTGGTCCTGTGGGGGTCCTGATCAATAAAGATCTCTTCTCACCTCTCCTCATAAGATGGTCTACTTGTAGAAAGACAGAGCCACGACCCACCCACTGCATGTGAGTGGTGTTTACTGACCTCCAGTCAGATGCAGCAGCATCTCCTCAGTGTTTCAGCTCCATAGATTCTCCTCTTGTGGGCTCTATTGCAGTTCAGATGTGATGAGCTGCAGTCAGATGCTCTCGTTTAAGAAGACGAGCGCTGTCACCGCTCGTAGCTTCGCTTGTATTGCATCATAGGATTCTATTAGCCTTAGAACCTGTTCAATGCTTCTTTACAATTGGGCCAAAGGAAGGAACCTTAGCAGACAGTTGAGATGTTTATGGTATCTAAGAATTAGAACGGTCTACATGATGGGGGCAACATACTATACACGCTGCCAATGTAGATAATCCTGTTTATTGGGTTGGCAAGATGCAAAGGTCGAAACAATTGAAATAGAGATGACCAACATCTACATCTCTCAGCAGGTTCTCTCAAAATAGCCTAGTCCTAAGAAGTCATCCTGCCGTCCAGCTACCCTCATCCACCCTTGCCCTCCCTCGTCCGACCTGCCACCTGGTACGGCTTTAAACAAGTTTGAAAGCACAAATATCTCAAAACGTGGAGGGAAAAAAAATAATAATAAATTTATAAATAAATAATAAATAAAAGAAGCAGGGTAAAAAAACTAACAATAAATGAATTAATTAAAAATAAATAAATAATAATAATAAAACATAACCGATTACCTTATTGCAATAGACTTTACTCTGTTTAGAATCAGATCTGCCAGCTACACTCTAAACTCTTCTCATCCTCTGTACTAACCCAAACCAGAACTAGCTCCGTCTCTTTTCTCTTTCTGAGGTAATAACCGCCCACCTGTCCTGCCTACCTGTAAAGGACTGACCACCAGGGACCCCCTGTCACCTGGCACCAACCAATTCTCCTCTCCATTCGTGCCATTTGCTACATCCTTGACTGCATCACTGTATCATCCACCTGATGTAGCACCTTTCTAAAGCTTTTACCTTCAGACTCAGCTTTAGTTTAATAACCTGTAAATATTGTTCTACCAGAGGAGGATGGGTCCCCCCTTGTGAGTCTGGTTCCTCCCAAGGCTTCTTCCTCCAGTTGAGGGAATTGAAGTTGCCACCATCGCCTCTGGCTCACTCACAGTGTATACAGTGTTGTGATTTCATGTTTTAATGCTTTTAAACTCTGCAAAACTGCTTTGTGACAACATTGTTGCAAAAAGTGCTATACAAATATACTTGACTTGACTTCGCAGATCAGACCGTTGGGTCTCTTGGAAGAAAGCAAAAAGAGCGTCCATATATAAAGATATTGCCGTGTGTTGCCTCAAAGCGTGTGTCTCATTTTTTTCAAGATAGAAGAATAAAGCAACATCTTTAGGCCAGCGTTCAGACGAAGGTGGTGTGGAACTTTTCCACTATATTGAAATAAGACGTCTAGCTAGAAGAGTGCAAAATGTTGAAGCATCAGAGTACGCTGCTGAAAATTTAGGATTTTTGGGGGGTTAGACCAAACGAGGCCATCAGGGTTCAATTTCACAGTTAGGAATGAAATAAGAGCTGTCAAACACAGATTGCCAGATAGATTTAAAAACTGGACGAGACCAAAACCTGTGAGAGAGGGTAGCTGCGGCTTGGGAGTTACAGTCACAGAGAATATCGATATTTGGGTCAAGTTTAGCTAGTTTTTTTGTTTTTTCAATTCAATTTGACCAAAGCCAATTTTATTAGACATATCATGTTTTATTCAGCATTCAGCAACTAACCCAAACCAGACCTAACTCTGTCTCTGTACTAACCCAAACCAGACCTAACTCTGTCTCTGTACTAACCTAAACCAGACCTAACTCTGTCTCTGTACTAACCCAAACCAGACCTAACTCTGTCTCTGTATTAACCCAAACCAGACCTAACTCTATCTCTGTATTAACCCAAACCAGACCTAACTCTGTCTCTGTACTAACCTAAACCAGACCTAACTCTGTCTCTGTACTAACCCAAACCAGACCTAACTCTGTCTCTGTACTAACCCAAACCAGACCTAACTCTGTCTCTGTACTAACCTAAACCAGACCTAACTCTGTCTCTGTACTAACCCAAACCAGACCTAACTCTGTCTCTGTAATAACCCAAACCAGACCTAACTCTATCTCTGTATTAACCCAAACCAGACCTAACTCTGTCTCTGTACTAACCTAAACCAGACCTAACTCTGTCTCTGTACTAACCCAAACCAGACCTAACTCTGTCTCTGTATTAACCCAAACCAGACCTAACTCTGTCTCTGTACTAACCTAAACCAGACCTAACTCTGTCTCTGTACTAACCAAAACCAGACCTAACTCTGTCTCTGTATTAACCCAAACCAGAACTAACTCTATCTTTGTACTAACCCAAACCAGACCTAACGCTGTCTCTGTATTAACCCAAACCAGAACTAACTCTGTCTCTGTAGTAACCCAAACCAGACCTAACTCTGTCTCTGTATTAACCCAAACCAGACCTAACTCTGTCTCTGTATTAACCCAAACCAGAACTAACTCTGTCTCTGTACTAACCCAAACCAGACCTAACTCTGTCTCTGTACTAACCAAAACCAGAACTAACTCTGTCTCTGTACTGACCCAAACCAGAACTAACTCTGTCTCTGTACTAACCCAAACCAGACCTAACTCTGTCTCTGTATTAACTCAAACCAGAACCAACTCTGTCTCTGTACTGACCCAAACCAGAACTAACTCTGACTCTGTACTAACCCAAACCAGAAATAACTCTGTCTCTGTACTAACCCAAACCAGAACTAACTCAGACTCTGTACTAACCCAAACCAGAACTAACTCAGTCTCTGTACTAAACCAAACCAGAACTAACTCTGTCTCTGTACTAACCCAAACCAAAACTAACTCTGTCTCTGTATTAACCCAAACCAGACCTAACTCTGTCTCTGTACTAACCTAAACCAGACCTAACTCTGTCTCTGTACTAACCCAAACCAGAAATAACTCTTTCTCTGTACTGACCCAAACCAGAACTAACTCTGTCTCTATACTAACACAAACCAAAACTAACTCTGTCTCTGTACTGACCCAAACCAAAACTAACTCTGTCTCTCTACTAACCCAAACCAAAACTAACTCTGTCTCTGTACTAACCCAAACCAGAACTAACTCTGTCTCTGTACTAACTCAAACCAGACCTAACTCTGTCTCTGTACTAACCCAAACCAGAACCAACTCTGTCTCTGTACTGACCCAAACCAGAACTAACTCTGTCTCTGTACTAACCTAAACCAGACCTAACTCTGTCTCTCTACTGACCCAAACCAGAACTAACTCTGTCTCTGTACTAACTCAAACCAGAACTTACTCTGTCTCTGTACTAACCCAAACCACAACCAACTCTGTCTCTGTACTAACCCAAACCAGAACTAACTCTGTCTCTATACTAACACAAACAAAAACTAACTCTGTCTCTGTACTAACCCAAACCAAAACTAACTCTGTCTCTGTACTAACCCAAACCAGAACTAACTCTGTCTCTGTACTAACCCAAACCAGAACCAACTCTGTCTCTGTACTGACCCAAACCAGAACTAACTCTGACTCTGTACTAACCCAAACCAGAAATAACTCTGTCTCTGTACAAACTTAAATCAGAACTATCTGTCTCTGTACTAACCCAAACCAGAAATAACTCTGTCTCTGTACAAACTTAAATCAGAACTATCTGTCTCTGTACTGACCCAAACCAGAACTAACTCTGTCTCTGTACTAATTCAAACCAGAACTTACTCTGTCTCTGTACTAACCCAAACCAGAACCAACTCTGTCTCTGTACTGACCCAAACCAGAACTAACTCTGTCTCTATACTAACACAAACCAAAACTAACTCCGTCTCTGTACTAACCTAAACCAGAACCAACTCTGTCTCTTTACTGACCCAAACCAGACCTAACTCTGTCTCTGTACTAACCTAAACCAGACCTAACTCTGTCTCTGTACTAACCAAAACCAGACCTAACTCTGTCTCTGTATTAACCCAAACCAGACCTAACTCTGTCTCTGTACTAACCTAAACCAGACCTAACTCTGTCTCTGTACTAACCCAAACCAGACCTAACTCTGTCTCTGTATTAACCCAAACCAGAACTAACTCTGTCTCTGTACTGACCCAAACCAGAACTAACTCTGTCTCTGTACTAACCCAAACCAGACCTAACTCTGTCTCTGTACTAACCCAAACCAGAACTAACTCTGTCTCTGTACTGACCCAAACCAGAACTAACTCTGTCTCTGTACTAACCCAAACCAGACCTAACTCTGTCTCTGTACTAACCCAAACCAGAACTAACTCTGTCTCTGTACTGACCCAAACCAGAACTAACTCTGTCTCTGTACTAACCCAAACCAGACCTAACTCTGTCTCTGTATTAACTCAAACCAGAACTTACTCTGTCTCTGTACTGACTCAAACCAGAACTAACTCTGACTCTCTACTAACCCAAACCAGAAATAACTCTGTCTCTGTACAAACTTAAATCAGAACTATCTGTCTCTATACTGACCCAAACCAGAACTAACTCTGTCTCTGTACTGACCCAAACCAGAACTAACTCTGTCTCTGTACTAATTCAAACCAGAACTTACTCTGTCTCTGTACTAACCCAAACCAGAACCAACTCTGTCTCTGTACTGACCCAAACCAGAACTAACTCTGTCTCTATACTAACACAAACCAAAACTAACTCTGTCTCTGTACTGACCCAAACCAGAACTAACTCTGTCTCTGTACTAACCCAAACCAGAACTAACTCTGTCTCTGTACTAACCCAAACCAGAACTAACTATTTCACTGTACTAACCTAAACCAGAACTAACTCTGTCTCTGTACTAACTCAAACCAGAACTTACTCTGTCTCTGTACTAACCCAAACCAGAACCAACTCTGTCTCTGTACTAACTCAAACCAGAACTTACTCTGTCTCTGTACTAACCCAAACCAGAACTTACTCTGTCTCTGTACTAACCCAAACCAGAACCAACTCTGTCTCTGTACTAACCCAAACCAGAACTAACTCTGTCTCTATACTAACACAAACCAAAACTAACTCTGTCTCTGTACTAACCCAAACCAAAACTAACTCTGTCTCTGTACTAACCCAAACCAGAACCAACTCTGTCTCTGTACTAACCCAAACCAGAACTAACTCAGACTCTGTACTAACCCAAACCAGAACTAACTCAGTCTCTGTACTAAACCAAACCAGAACTAACTCTGTCTCTGTACTAACCCAAACCAAAACTAACTCTGTCTCTGTATTAACCCAAACCAGACCTAACTCTGTCTCTGTACTAACCTAAACCAGACCTAACTCTGACTCTGTACTAACCCAAACCAGAACTAACTCTTTCTCTGTACTGACCCAAACCAGAACTAACTCTGTCTCTATACTAACACAAACCAAAACTACCTCTGTCTCTGTACTGACCCAAACCAGAACTAACTCTGTCTCTGTACTAACCCAAACCAAAACTAACTCTGTCTCTGTACTAACCCAAACCAGAACTAACTCTGTCTCTGTACTAACTCAAACCAGAACTTACTCTGTCTCTGTACTAACCCAAACCAGAACCAACTCTGTCTCTGTACTGACCCAAACCAGAACTAACTCTGTCTCTGTACTAACCTAAACCAGACCTAACTCTGTCTCTGTACTGACCCAAACCAGAACTAACTCTGTCTCTGTACTAACTCAAACCAGAACTTACTCTGTCTCTGTACTAACCCAAACCAGAACCAACTCTGTCTCTGTACTAACCCAAACCCGAACTAACTCTGTCTCTATACTAACACAAACCAAAACTAACTCTGTCTCTGTACTAACCCAAACCAGAACCAACTCTGTCTCTGTACTAACCCAAACCAGAACTAACTCTGTCTCTGCACTAAACCAAACCAGAACTAACTCTGTCTCTGTACTAACCCAAACCAAAACTAACTCTGTCTCTGAACTAACCCAAACCAGAACCAACTCTGTCTCTGTACTAACCCAAACCAGAACTACCTCTGTGTCTGTACTAACCTAAACCAGAACTAACTCTGTCTCTGTACTGACCCAAACCAGAACTAACTCTGTCTCTGTACTAACCTAAACCAGAACTAACTCTGTGTCTGTACTAACACAAACCAAGAATTAATCAACGCTTTTATTAGACATATCATGTTTTATTCAGCATTCAGCAACAATGGCAGGTTTGAGTCTGGACAGGCTTCGGTCGGTTCCAGACAAAAACCTTGAGTTGAATTGGGCTGGGTTCAAGCAGAATTTACCAGGACTGGTTCACACTTCCAGTCCTCTTCATTTGAAATGAAGTCCATTAAGTACATGAAGGTTCCAGAGACACAAGGTGTTGATATGACAATAACACTACACAAGAGAGGAATGGAAACCTTTAGAATGGTGATGAAACATGTTGGAAATGTGTGAAAGCTGTGATATAAATGAATTAAAAGTAGATTTAAACAGCTCAAGATTTTAAGGAATACAACCTGAAAGGATTACATGAAACAAACCAACAGAACCCCATAGACACCCACACCCTGCAACCCAGGAAACAAAACACAAGCAAATAAAGGCAAAAAAACCCAAAAAGCTAATGAACTACCATCACAGTGGACATTCACAAGTACAGCGTGTCCCACAAAGTTAAACTAGTTTAACCTTTACTCAGTACACTCATTGGACCAGTTTTAACTGAACAAGATTAAGATTAACGAATAATCTTGTCCCAAGTCTCCTGATCGCAATCACTGGGTTTTGAGACAGACCTCATGTCACAGTTTGTAGGCGCTCGGCACGAAAGTCGATGCTTTTTTCTACCTGAGGACGTGGGTTTAAAGCCGAAGCAGCGCGTCGCTCAGTGCTGTTCAGTTGCAAGCCTGAAAAACTGACACGTTTAAGAAGTCGTGTGAACGCTTTGCGAACAGGAAAGAAATTAAATGCAAGAAAAATATAGAATACAGGCCCTTTAATATCTGTTGGCAACTGAAATCTCGGAGGAACAATAAGGAGGAAGAAGAGAAGGGAGGCTTGTACGTGATCGCTTCTATGTTTTCCAACCCAGGGGGAGACGCTCAGACATGCATTTGAGGGGAGTCTGTATGTCTGAATGTGTAATTAGAGCACCTAGTTTCTAAATCTGGGGCAACGTTTAACGGCGGCGAAGTGTTCCTGATTGTAAACTAACAGCCAAACAAAATCCGTTTAGTCAATCAGCGGCGAAACGAGTAAACAGGCGGCGTCTTAAATATGGCGCATGCATATGTGCACCTGTAAAACACTGTTAGCAGCTTCAGGTCTGGCTTTTAGTCCTTTGAAACAAGAGTTGAGCTCATTTGACTGACATGCCACCCACACAGTGATAAAGGTCTCTCTCTCTCTTTCTCTCTCTCTCTCTCTTTCTTTCTCTCTCATACACACACACACCTTGCTTTGTCACTTTTCATCATGAAGCAGAATCAATGTGCTGTGCTCTATGAGCCAGTCTCTTCTAATCATGCAGAGAAAGAGAGAGAGAGAGAGAGAGAAAGGTTCCCACCCACTCTCTCTCTGTTCCTGTACTTAGCTCTCGTCCTCTCCACTCTTCTTTCTTTCTTTTACTCTTTCTTTCTTGAAAACATCCCTCCGCTTCCCCACTTTTCTGCTCAATCTCTTCTTTTTCTTTTCGTCTCATTATACCCAGTGCTGCTCTTTGCTCCGTTATCTGTTTGTTTAGAGGCAGGTGGGTTGAGGGGGGGGGCGGGGGTTGGTGGGGGCAACATTCATGAGCCTGCATCACATATATGATAAACACAGAGATCAAACGCAGACCATACAGAGACGGGGGCGTCGACAATGAGGAGAGGACAGACGGATACAGACAGGTGCCAAGTAAGAAACCAGCAGACGACTGATGAAAGAATGGAGGAGAGGAGTGAAAGTGTGAATGCATCTCTGTCATCATCTTTATCAGTTTTATCAGCATCATTCTTGTCACGGGCGTCATTGCCAGCATCATCGCTATCACAACATCATTATCACCGTCATCATCGCCACCTTTACCACTGTCATCTGTAACATCCTCCTCCTAATTACCATCTTCATCATCGAATCTGATATCAACATCATGTTTATCATCATATTAGTCAACAATATCATCACCATGTCAACACTGTTATCATTACCACCTCGTTGTCTTCACCATCATTGCATCATCATTGTTCTAACATCACCACCGCATCATCACCATCATCTTTTTGTCGTCTTTTTTTCATCATTACCATCTTCTCCATTCTCATCTCCTTCTCCTATTGATCATTATCATCACCATCAACATCACCACCATCGCCAGTACTGTCATCATTACCACCTGTCATCACCATCAACATCATCATCATTGTCGTCATAGAATCATCGTCATCACTGCTTTCTACGACATTTTCATCTTTAACCTCTACCTCCTCCTAATTATCATCATCATCATCATCATCTCAATCAACATCAGTACCATGCTCATCTTTCTTATCATCATTACCGTCGCCAACGCTGTCATCACCATCATCATCAGTCATCATGGAATCATTGTCACCAAAGCTGTCTTTACCATAGTCATCTTCAACCTCTTCCTCCTCCTAATTATCATCATCATCATCATTGAATGTATATCAATACCATGTTGATATTCATCATCAATATCATTACCATGTCAACACTGTTATCATTATCACCTTGTTGTCTTCACCATCATTGCATCATCATTGTTCTCACATCACTACCGCATCATCACCATCATCTTTTTGTCGTTTTTTTTCATCATTACCATCTTCTCCATTCTCATCTCCTTCTCCTATTGATCATTATCATCTCATTCAACATCAACACCATGTTTATCATCATCTTCATCATCACCATCAACATCCCCACCATCGCCAGTGCGTTCATCATTACCACCTGTCATTACCATCAACATCATCATCATTGTCGTCATAGAGTCATTGTCATCACTGCTGTCTTTGGCATTGTTGTCTTCAACTTCTTTCTCCTACTCCTAATTATCATCATCATCATCATCATCTCAAACAACATCAGTACCATGTTCATATTTCACACCAACATCACCGTCACCAATGCTGTCATAACCATCATCATCAGTCATCATGGAATCATTGTCACCATATCTGTCTTTACCATAGTCATCTTCAACCTCTTCCTCCTCCTAATTACCATCATCATCATCATTGAATGTATATCAATACCATGTTTATCATCATATTCATCACCAATATCATCACCATGTCAACACTGTTATCATTACCACCTCATTGTCTTGACCATCATTGCATCATCATTGTTCTCACATCACTACCGCATCATCACCATCATCTTTTTGTCATCTTTTGTTCATCATTACCATCTTCTCCATTATCATCTCATTCAACATCAACACCATGTTTATCATCATCTTCATCATCACCATCAACATCCCCACCATCGCCAGTGCGTTCATCATTACCACCTGTCATTACCATCACCATCATCATCATTGTCATCATAGAATCATTGTCATCACTGTTGTCTTTGGCATTGTTGTCTTCAACTTCTTTCTCCTACTCCTAATTATCATCATCATCATCATCATCATCATCATCATTATCATCATCATCATCTAAATCAACATGAGTACCATGCTCATATTTCTCACCATCATTACTGTCGCCAACGCTGTCATCACCATTATTATCAGTCATCATGGAATCATTGTCACCATAGCTGTCTTCACCATAGTCAACTCCAACCTCTTCCTCCTCCTAATTACCATCATCAGTATCATTGAATCTATATTAATACTATGTTTATCATCATATTCATCACCAATATCATCACCATGTCAACACTGTTATCATTACCACCTCGTTGTCTTCATCATCATTGTTCTCACATCACTACCACATCATCACCATCATCTTTTTGACGTCCTTTTTTCATCATTACCATCTTCTCCATTCTCATCTCCTTCTCCTAATGAACATTATCATCTCATTTAACATCAGCACCATGTTTATCTTGTCATCACTGCTGTCTTTGGCATTGCTGTTTTCGACTTCTTCCTCCTACTCCTAATTATTATCATCATCATCATCATCATCCCCACCATCGCCAGTGCTGTCATCTTTACCATCTGTCCTCACCATCATCATCATTGTCGTCATAGAATCATTGTCATCACTGCTGTCTTTGGCATTTTCATCTTCAACCTCTTCCTCCTCCTAATTTTCATCATCCAAATGGACATCAGTACCACGCTCATCTTCCTCACCATCATCATTACATTGCCAACGCTGTCATCATTACGACCTGTCATCACTATCATCATCAGTCATCATGGAATCCTTGTCACCACTGCTGTCTTTACCATAGTCATCCTCAACCTCTTCCTCCTTCTAATTACCATCATCATCATCATCATTATCATGTCATTTGACATCAATACCATGCTCCTCATCATCTATGTCACCAATATCACTGCCATGTCAACACTGTTATCATCACCACCTTCATCATCATTGTCTTCACCATCATTGCCATCAGCATCATGGTCACTATCACTATCGCATCACCATCATTATTTTGCCATCTTATATTTATCATCTTTATTCTCCTGCCTTTCTCCTAATTATCCCTATTATCTCATTTAACATCAATACCATCTTCATCATTACTATCATAATCATCCCCACCGCCAATGCTGTTATCATTACTAACTGTCATCCCCATCAACTTAATTATCATCATGTGGTCATTATAGTGGTACCTTCTTCACCATCCTCTACCTCTCCTCCCAATTATCATAATCATCTTTATCAACATCCCTACCATCGGCAATGGTGTTATCATTACCGCCTGTCATCACCATCAACATCATCATCATTGTCATCATAGAATCATCATTGTCACCATTGCTGTCTTCACCATAGTCATCTTCAACCTCTTCCTCCTCCTACTTACCATCATCATCCTAATCAGCATCAATACCATGCTCATCTTCATCACCATCATCATCAATGTTACCAATGTTATCATTATTACCACCTGTCATCACCATCACCATCATCTTTGTCATCATTGTATCATCTTGCCATCTTCACTCTTGTCATTTGCAATCTCTTCCTCCTCCTAATCATCATCATCATCATCATGTCATTTGACATCAATACCACGCCCATCATCATCTTTACCACCATCATTACCACCTGTCATCACCATCATCATCTTTGTCATCATAGAATCATTGTCATCGTGCCATCTTCACTCTCATCATCTTCAACCTCTTCCTCCTCCTAATCATCATCTTCATCGCCATCATTACCACCATCGTCAGCACTGTTATCATTAACACCTGCCATCACCTTCGTCATTATCATTGCCATCTTCACTCTCGTCTCATCTTCAACCTCTTCCTTCTTCTAATTATCATCATCTTCATCATTATCATGTCATTTGACATCAATACCATGCTCATCTTCATCTTTATCACCATCATTACCACCATAATTTCTGTCATCATTACCACCTGTCATCACCGTCACTATCATCATTGTTATCATAGAATCATTGTCATAATTGCCATCTTCACACTCATCATCTTCAAACTCTTCCTCCTCCTAATCATCATCATCATCATGTAATTAATACCATGCTCATCATCATCTTTACCATCATCATCAGCGCTGTCATCTTTACCACCTGTCATCACCGTCATCATTATCATTGTCATCACAGAATCATTGCCATCTTCACTCTCGTCATCTTCAACCTCTTCCTTCTCCTAATTATCATCATCATCATCATCATCACAATCCTCAACACTGTCATCATTACCATCTTCGTCATCATTACCGTCATTAAAGCTGGCACCCAGAGCTGTAAATGTTTCTAACACACTATTTACATGCTTCACACACACACACACACACTCACACACACACACACACACTCACACACACACACTCACACCACACACACACACACTCACACCACACACACACACACACACACACACACACACACCTCTCTCTCTCTCCTTTTTAAACAGTCTGCATATCAGAACTGCGAAGATTCGAGCAGCGTCGTGTCCATGGCAACCCGTGTGTTGTGTGTGTGTATGTGTGTGTGTGAGCTCGGTTAAGTGCTCGGCGGTGGCGTGGATGAGTGGTCAGGTGTGAAATTACAAACTCTGCCCAGAACCCCATCGAGCGTGAACACACACCCACACACACACACACACACAAACACACACACACACTGAAAGCTGCTCCAGCACCACAAAAAACGTCTCACACACCAAAACACCCGCAAAACACACCACCCAGGCGCGAGGGTCCGACAGGATCAACCGCAAAAGCAACTCTTCACCGACAGAACAGAGCTTTAAACGAGAGAGAACACTGATCATAATAATTAAACCTGATGTGTTCGGTAGCAAAGTGCTTAGTCACATGACTCAGAGGTGCGAATATAGTCACGCAGGGACAAATAGAAACACCTGAAGCATCAGCTCCGTCTTAGTAGACCCTGATCTTAAACTTAACATCTACATTACCTGGAAATTAACTCAATTTACTTCCACAGACTTACTTTGAATAAACAACATGAACGTGAATGCTGAGCAGTCCTATCTGCCCTCTGACGTTTGCACCCCTTACAAAAAAGAAGTTTATTCAAGTTTACCATTAGTTTACTTTTTTTAAACTAAAAGGAAGTGAGTGTGTGTTCAGTTTACTTTTTATGTACTTCTTAGTGATATACTAAACACAGTTATACTCTCTCTCTCTCTCTCTCTCTCTCTCTCTATATATATATATATATATATATATATATATATATATATATATATATATATATATATATATATATATATATATATATGGGTTATACTGACAAGTATAGAACAGTCTAAGTATATTTAGCCTTTACTTGTACTTATTCTTTTGATTGAGATAGTAGAAGTAAGTATTCTTGTTCTGCACAAAAACACATCCAGTGTTTCTTAATCTGAGTTTGTCTTGTTTATTTGATGTGTGTCCACTGGTAAATAAGTAAATGTTGTTAAATTTTATTAGAAAAAAAACTCTTAAACCTAGTCATATACTTTAAAGTACAACAATAATATAAGCAGTAAATTATAAATATTAAGTTCACTAAAAGAAAACTTACAAGCTAGTAAACTAACAGTAAACCCTTAAGATTACTTTTAGTTTAGTCCCGAGAAGTATTAAAATCGTACATATACAAGTGTACTACTAGCACAATGAAATTAGTATAGTAACTGCATAAAGTATACTTAATAAAATTATCTTTAAGTATACTTATTTTCTGTAAGAGACACTTGGAAAACAGTACTGTACATGTTGACTTATGTGGATGGGAGGGAGTCATCTTTGAACAAGTAGTAAAGTATAAATATCTGGGTATGTGGTTAGACAGCTCACTTGCATTCTCCTCACATATCACATACTTATAAATGAAAGTCAGAGCTAAACTTGTTTTTTTTGTATAGAAATCGTTCATCTTTCACTCATTCTGCAAAACTCCCTTTGGTCCAGATGACTCTACTTCCTTTTCCTTACAAAAAAAAGAAGTTTATTCAAGTGTGCCATTAGTTTACTTCTTTTAAACTAAAAATAAGTGAGTATGCTTTCAGTTTACTTTTTATGTACTTAGTGATATACTAAACACAGTTATACTTAAGTATGCTTGGGTTATACTGACAAGTATATAGAACAGTCTAAGTATATTCAGCCTTTACTTGTACTTCATCTTTGGTTGGGATATACTTAAGAAAAGTATAAGTAAGTATTCTTGTTCTGCACAAAAAGGCATCCAGTACAATACTTGTTTAAAAATTTGATTTATAAAGATTTATAAAGATACAAATATGTTTCCTAATCTGAACATGTCTTGTTAATTTTATGTGTGTCCACTAGTAAGTAAATAAATGTTAAAGTAGAAAAAACCCTTAAACCTAGTCATATACTTTAAAGTATTATGATAAGTTCACTTAAAAGAAACTTGCACGTATACTTTTGGCGATGAATTAACAAACTGGTAAACTAACATTAAACCCATAAGTTTACTTTTAGTGTAGTTGCAGTACAAGATGTAAACTAGTTGTATACTTGGTTTACTGCTCTTACACTTAAAATGTACTTAAAAGTATACTCTTAAAAACTAGAAAGTGGGCCAATTTAGTCCCAAGAAGTATTAAAATAGTACATATACAAGTGTACTACTAGTACAATGACATTAGTATAGTAACTACATAAAGTATACTTGGAAAATATACTTTAACTTTACTCAAGTTTATTGAATAAAATGAACTTTAAGTATACTTATTTTCTGTAAGGGTTGTTTGATTACGGCGATATAGTCTACAGACATGCGCATGAAAGCAGCCTTCAGAAGCTTGATGGCTAATTTTAGAACTCATATCTGTTCTCTTTACACTCTGGTTAAATGGCCATCATTACATATGCGTGGCAGTAAACACTGGTTCACACTCATTTACAAAACTCTGTTGGGTCGGTCACCTTACTTACAGAATCCGCTGCAACCAGTATCTGTTATGTACAACCAGTAGTGAACCGTGAGCCTTAAGTCTCAGCCCACTCACACAACCCCCCGCCCTTTCGCGCACGCAAATGTTTCACTCGTGAGCGCAAATGTGAAACTTGCGAGCACAGAAAGAGGACCGCACGTGAATTTCCATAAACTCGTTCAAGCTGTCTCTTTTTCCTCCTTTAATGTTTTACTGCTCTCGCGATTTGATTATTTTAATATTTGCGCTCGAGTTTTCAGAGGGCGTGGTTTTTACAGTTTGGGGGCGGGACCTGGGCTTCCATCATGACTCAGCAAACTAGCTAGAGATGGTAGCCTAGCACTAGCTAGAAATGATCATACAGTTAAGTCCCGCCCACTTAGAGGGAAGATATGATTGGTCAGTTTTACTGTGTTTGAATTTGGTATCACTGAATTATAACTGTCTGGCCCCCTCTGTACATGAACAGCGGGACCACCAATCACCAACATTCTGCGGAGTCATCACAGTCCTTATAGGGGGAGACACAGACCGACAGGCTTCCACTTAACTCCTCACACTCCAACACAGATTGAATAGACACGTTTGAATAATTTATTTGTCTATCTTTTTGTAATTGTTTAGATGTTGATTGTCAAACTGTAAGTAGATAAAATAATATTATATATGTGTGTGTGTGTTAAGAACAAGACCAGGTCTTCTGCTTTAATTCAACTAAAAAGTGGGAGAAGGACCACCAAACTCCTCCTCTCAACCATTTCACACTCTATATAAACCACTCCTCCACCCTCACCTTCTCATGACGAATTTCGCACCCCACCAACTTCCCCGGCTCCTCCCTGTTTTCCAAATCTTCCTCACGCTTTGCTCGGCAAGGGGGGGCCTGGCTTCAACCCCAGCAGCCGAAGCCGCCCAGAACTCCAGCTCCAAGTTTCTTAGAGTTCCCCTTCCTTGCCTTGCCTTAAGTGGTCCGCATTTTGCAAAAAAACATAAAAATTAGAGACATTTATTCCAGTCGCGGAATTTAGGAAATGCGTCAGGAATATTTTTCCTGATATTTGCAACTGTTTTGCTATTTATTGAATGTTTTACTTATTTTTTATTTTTTATTTTTTTATTCTGTAATTTTATTATTATTATTATTATATTTTTTTCCTCCCTCCCCCCCTTTCCTTGTTCTCTCTCTGTCTTGTTTTATCTTTTTATCCACGTCTGTTCTTGTTATTGATGTACCTTTTCCTTCAAGTAGCTTCCAGTACTTGCCAGGCTGTTACTGTAAATAAGAATATGTCCCTAATGGCTTGCCTGGTTAAATTAAAGATTAAATAAAGATGTTTACACGCCGTAACTCCTTTGGCAGCTATTACAACTTTCTATAGTGTGTTTGTAGCGTTTTGTGCATCTGCAAAGTTAAAACATCCCAAAGAAACCTCTTTTCCCAGCAAAATCCTTTTCTAACAAAATCCTTATTATCTCTGAAATTCCTACTTTAGCCTTGCCTACAAAGCCACACCTACCAACTTGTTCTGCCTGAGTTTCAGGATCGGACTCTGACTCAAAGGATCCAGTAGAATGGATGCCAAAACTGACCAGTGCTGTCCCAGATAAAATAAAGTGGTGGAACTGACCAATCAGGACACACTAGACTCATTGGGATTAGACTCTGACTCAAAGAGATCCAGTAGAACGAATGTCAGAACTGAATAATGCTGTCCCAGGCAAAACAGAGTGGTGGAACTGACCAATCAGGACACACTAGACTCATTGGGATTAGACTCTGACTCAAAGAGATCCAGTAGAATGGATGCCAGAACTGATGGATGCTGTACTGGTGCTTAACCAGGCAAAACAGATTGGCAGAACTGACCAATCAGAGCACACTAAGCTCATCGGGAGGCGGAGCTTAAAGTCACAGGAGCTCTATCAGAGGCTGAATACAGATGTACAGTACTAGATAGTGTGTTTGGGATGTAAATCTCTTCTATATACACTGTAAATGAGCATAAGAGGTCTACTTTAAACAAATCCTCTAAATGGACCACCACAGAGGCGCTCGGCTCGATAGAGCTCACTGATATGATGAATCATGCTTTTTTCATATTTGTATCTGCTTCGTCAATGCCCTCTAACGACAACACCCAGCATCCATTATGCAAATCTGTCATAAAAGCATCGGGAATCCATTCGCCCCTGCTGAGTTAGTCCACTCAGCATTATATACCCCGTTCCTTGGCTGTAATTACCCACATGGCTTAGCAGCAGTTAGCTAGCTATAGCTATATGAACCCTTTTTCGACAGCTCCAGGCCTGTTTCTGTTCAGAGAGGAACCTTGTGGGCAAAGTTATGGAAGAAAAGTCCAAACAACACACAGCTTGTCTATCCAAATTGACAAAACATTCGTTTTCCTCACTGTGGAGATGCTTGTTTCTCACAAATACACCTACCAGGCTCATACGCATGGAGCAAAACCTACACCCGGAGGTTCGGATCAATCTGTACGGCTGCGTGTGTATGTGTGTACATGAGTCTCTGTTTTCTTTTTTTTCCCACTAAGAGAATAAACAAACACGCAACAAGAAAAAGAAACATAACCACCAGAAATGAACGCTTTTCTTGTTGCTAGAGCTGAGATGAACAGTCGGATCAAATCAAGCTCCCCTCCCATCTCAAACAGCACGGGGAAAAGAGAAAACACTGTTTATGTCTGGTGGTTTCTATAAACAGCACCTAAAAGCTGATAAACAGCCTGTCTGACCAGCGGCCAGCGTGTTCGCTTCAGCTGATCTCAGCGCAGCCTTCAGTACAGATCTGCAGAACCTAAAGACAAAACAAGCAAAGAGAAAGAAAACCGTCCACCCGCAGTGATGATGGAGCGGGACGCTTCACTAAAACTGACATAGCTATTAGAATGGGGTGCTGCACACGGGCCTAAGGTCATCATGTCCAGTGCTGAGAATATAAAGACCCCCAGCTCTGGGCTGTGGAGCTGTGGAACTGGGTTTGGGACGAGTTGGAGTGACCCAGAACTGATCAGCCAACATCACTACATGACCTCACTGATGTTTCTTGTGAATGCAGAATGCAATCAAATCCTCACAGCAGTGCTAGGATCTAGGCAGCATAGGCAGCATTTTACGTCATAGTATGCACTCCCGACATAAAGACTGTCCCAATTCTTACATACCTTAAACATGCTGTCTACTGAGGAACCTTATTTACACCTGATTTTAAGAAAGCATCAAGCGCTTCCTCAGCCGCTAAGACAATCCCATGATGCAACACAGGCTAATCTACGAGCAGTGAAGTGGTTTTAAAATGTGAGTTATTTTGATTCTCTCTGGAGTTTAAATGAGTTTCTGGTCATATAATCACACAAAACAGTATTTTATTATCAACTCTGTAACGAGTCCTTCACCATTTTGTCACTAGCATTTATGCTAGCGGATGTTTAAGCCTCGGGCTATTGTTTTGGATGCCGGCCGGTAGCTTAGCAACCAGCTAAACCACCGGTGGCGTGCTGCAGTGGGCGGGAACAAGCTGTGACGCAGTCTCTCTCTAACTAGAGCGTCTCAGTAATCTGTTTTATGAGGAGAGATGAGGAGAGAACGCTGCTACTTACACAGCTGCTACCTAGACAGCCTACTTAGACACTCACTAGGTTTTGAGACACACCCATAGTGTATTATTCATGTCATTGATATATAAAGAGTGTGAGCCAAGACTTAAATTTGATAACAAGCAACCACATACATACCGACGTACAGTTGTATGGTGAGATATACATACAGTGATGGGGAAACATGATGAGTTTCTGGTGAGACGTTTGTCCTGAGGTTGAACCTGCTATAGGACTTAATACATAAAACTCTTAGTTCTAGTACATGTACATGTGGGTGTCTAGAGTGCCTAGAAAACCACAAACTGTATAATAACACAGGCAGTGTTTGTAGGGTGTCTAGATCAGAAAACATGGGATTCAACAAGCAGTACAAATTTGACTCCCCTTCCTACGGCAAGCGGGAGCTCATTGAGATAATACGACTCCATTTGAAGTCCTGCTTCTTATTAGTCGGCTTCTTATTGGAATGTTCTAATTCCACATTAAACCGTGCAGCAGTTACGTTCTAGCGCTTCAGACTACCTGTCCATATTCTGTATTTCTTTGGCCGTTTAGCACTAACACTAACATCTGAGGTAATATATTAATGGAGATGTGAAGTTCTAGAAAGTTCTTGGCATTTAGGAAATATTAATGGCAACAGCTGAGGTAATATAACGAGATGTAACTTTCTAGATTGTTCTTGGCTTTAAGCACTACCTAATGTAGTTTATATATTTAATTTGTTAATGGAGATGTAATGTTCAAGATAGTTTTAACTTTTATCATAAGCTAACACTAACAGTTTAGCTAATATTTAAACAGAGATGTAATGTTCTAGGAAGTTCTTGGTGTTTAGCACTAGTTACTGCTAACAGCTGAGGTAATATATTAACAGAGATATGTTCTAGATAGTTTTTGCCGTTTTGCACTAGCTAACACTAAAAGCTGGGGTAATATATTAACGGAGATGTAATGTTCTAGATACTTCTTGGCTTTTAACAGTATCTAACACTAATAGCGAATGTAATATATAAAAATGGAGATGTAATGTTCTAGATAGTTTTTGACTTTTAACAGTATCTAACACTAACAGCTAATGTGATATAAAAAATGGAGATGTAATGTTCTAGATAGTTTTTGATTTTTAACAGTATCTAACACTAACAGCTAATGTAATATATTAACATAGATGCGATGTTCTAGATAGTTCTTGGCTTTTAGCAGTATCTAACACTAACAGCTAATGTAATATATTAATGGAGATGTAATGTTCTAGATAGTTAGTATCTAAGACTAACAACTAATGTAATATATTAACAGAGATGTAGTGTTCTAGATAGTTTATGATATTTAGTGATATGTAACACTAACAGCTAATGTAATATATTAACAGAGATGTAATGTTCTAGGTAGTTAGTATCTAAGACTAACAACTAATGTAATATATTAACAGAGATGTAGTGTTCTAGATAGTTTATGATATTTAGTGATATGTAACACTAACAGCTAATGTAATATATTATCAGAGATGTAATGTTCTAGATAGTTCTTGGTGTTACTTACTCCATAAAAGATGTCTGAAAGATGAACTTGATCTGATCTGCAGGTAAATGATGTGAAAGTAAATATTAGAATGTGTACTGCCGTTGGGACACGCCCTGTGAAATAAGGGGGCGGAGTCACCAGTTGTATATTATCATTTAAAGGAAACAGACCTGTAAACTAGCCGTGCTGCTTCATCCATGAGCTGTTTCGACCACAGCAGGTCACAGATGTTTCATGAAGACCCCAGAGGGACCGAGTGTCACCTTTAAACTAGAAAAGGCGAAGGGAAAACAGGAGCGCCGATATTTGTGCCAGAAGCGCTTATGTGACTGAATCAGTGTGGATTGGACACCCGGTGGCTTAACTTACGTGTGGCATCCGGTGTGAATTAATCTCTTTTTAGCACAGGCAGCTAAGCACCTGACTCTGATCCAAGGAACACATTCATTGTTAGTATTTGCTTGTGCTCACGCTCTGTCGTCGTGGTGAGAAGGTCTCGCGTGTTGTGGCTGTGTTTAGCAGACACACGCCGAGTCCTGCTGTCACACACTGATTTCTCTACCCTGCACCGTTACCCAATTGTGACTAAGACATGTGTCAACTCAAACCCGCATAGACTCCAACACACACACACACACACACCCAAAACACACACTGGGAGAGCAGGCAGAGTGTCTGGTGAGAACCCGAGTCCTCGAGTTCCAGTCTAGTTCAAATGAAGCTTTGAAATGGCACTGAGCTAATGAGTTAATGAGCTAAATCTAACTCTGCACAGCCAAAAGAGAGCAGGCCCGACCTCCTATTTGTAGCTGCCTGTCATCAGTTCATCCCTTTATCTGTCTACCAACATCATTACTTCATCCTTTCATTTGTTTGTCTGTTTATCCGTCTGCTCGTCTGCTCGTCCGTGACTTTGTTCGTTCACAATAGAAGCTGGATAATGATGTTAGTTGTGAATGAGGGACAAAGCAGACTAGCAGTGTTGGGCGCAGAGCTGTCAATCAAGCTGCTCATTAGCCACGCCCACACAGTCTTAGCTAGATCTGATGTCCTACATATTTAAAGGCTCTACTCTTTGAGCTTAACATGTAATATTTTTGTGTTTTTTTTTTTTGCACCAAGCACAACTATTTTTCATCCTCTCTTTATCCCTATCAATGAAACAGGCTGTTTTTGTGACCAATCAAAGATAAACGAGCTCTGTTCTGATTGGCTGTCCTGTATCTATCGCAACACATCTAGAAAAGCACTCAGATCGGACACAGTCCGTTGAATGGATGGAGCGTTAAGCTGTACATGCAGTCTAGTTTCAGGATGCGAAGGGCAAATGTTTAAACTTTAGTGATGTTTACTGCTGGGCTTATAAAAGTGAGAGATAATATGATATTTATTATTTCTTTAAAGGTTGGTAAGCATCACACTGAACCCGGTAAGTTAGTAACACTACCAGCCAATCATTTTAGATACACTACTAGTCAAACGTCTTAGATACACTACCAGTCAAACGTTTTAGATACACTACCAAACGTTTTAGATACACTACCAGTCAAACGTTTTAGAACACTACCAGCCAAACGTTTTAGATACACTACCAGCCAATCGTTTTAGATACACTACCAGTCAATCGTTTTAGATACACTACCAGCCAAACGTTTTAGATACACTACCAGTCAATCGTTTTAGATACACTACCAGTCAATCGTTTTATATACACTACCAGTCAATCGTTTTAGATACACTACCAGTCAATCGTTTTAGATACACTACCAGTCAATAGTTTTAGATACACTACCAGTCAAATGATTTAGATACACTACCAGTCAAACATTTTAGATACACTACCAGTCAATCGTTTTAGATACACTACCAGTCAATCGTTTTAGATACACTACCAGTCAATAGTTTTAGATACACTACCAGTCAATCGTTTTAGATACACTACCAGTCAATCGTTTTAGATACACTACCAGTCAATCGTTTTAGATACACTACCAGTCAATAGTTTTAGATACACTACCAGTCAATCGTTTTAGATACACTACCAGTCAATCGTTTTAGATACACTACCAGTCAATAGTTTTAGATACACTACCAGTCAAACGTTTTAGATACACTACCAGTCAAACGTTTTAGATACACTACCAGTCAAACGTTTTAGATACACTACCAGTCAAACATTTAGTACCCTACCAGCCAAACGTTGTATGTGGTGAGCTGGCACTGAAATGTTCACTTTGTCTGAAATCCTTCATGACTTTCGTTCATCCAGAAAATACTTTCTCTCCATCAAACTCCCAGACTCACGCTTCTCTACTCTCCTTTTTCCCCACTGAAACGCTCTCTCTCTCTCTCCCTCTCTCTCTCTCTCTCTCTCTAAACGGCTGTGCTGAATAGTTCTTTATTCTTCCTTTCATTCAGTAAAATCACATCTACTGTGGTGAGTAAAAAGGGAAAACGGTTTGAACCGATTCTTTCACTCTGTCCCATCTTTTACCTTTCAAATGTACTCGTTTCCTGTCTCTCTTTTCCTTGGTGATCCCTCCTTTTCTTTCGTTCCTCTTTCACCATCTCTCTCCATCAGCTTTGCAGTGTCTGCAGGAATTTCTTTGTTTGCATTATCTTCTCTCTCTCTCTCTCTCTCTCTCTCTCTCTCTCTCTCTCTCTCTCTCTCTGAGTGTAGCACGTCCTCTCCTCTCTCTGTGTCTGGAACAGAACTCTCTGTTTCTCCTCTGATCCCTCTCTTCTCTCTCTCGTCCACAGTCCTCGCCTTCTCTCTCCTCGCCTGAACTTTCCCTCGCTCTGATCACTTTATACTATCTCTCTCCATACACTTCTCTTTCTTCATCTTTTCTTTGTCTTTCCTCTTCTATCTACCCCTCCTATCTTCACTATCTTCCCTTTACTCTGTCTCTCTTTCACTTTATCTCCCTCTTTCTCCCTCACTCTTTCTTTTTCTCTTCTCCTCTCTCCCTCATCTGCTTTAGCCCCCTCCCCCTTTTTATCTTTCCATTGTTCTCTGTTTCTCTTGTTCTTCTTTTTCTCTCTACTTTAAGTTTGTCTCTCTTTACACTGTTCTTCCATTTCTCTTTTTTGTCTTTTTTCTATCTTTTTTACTTCTTTCTCTGTTTCTGTCTTCTCTTTTTCTCCCTCTCTCTTTTTCTCTCACTCTCTATTAGTCCATCTCCTTTTAATCTCTTTAATCTCTCTATCCACTACTCTCTCTTGCTCTTCTTTCTCTCTCCACTTTCTGCCTTTTTCTTTCTCTCTCTCTCCCTCTCTCTGTATCTGTCTTTTCTCTCTTTCTTTTTTCTTCCCTCTTCTTTTAATCTCTTTCTCTAGCTGTTCTTTCTATCTCCACGTTCTTCCTTTTTCTCTCTACACACTATTCCCTTTCTTGGTTTCTGTCTCTATCAGTCCCTCTCTCTCTTTTCCTCCTTCTCTCATCCTCTATGAGTCATTATGTCTTCTTCCCTCTCTCATCCTCTTTTGGTCCCTCTCTCTCTTCTTCCCTCTCTCATCTTCCACCAGTCTTTCCTTCTTTCTTTTTCTCTTTCTCTTCTTCCCTCTCTCATCTTCCACCAGCCTTTCTTTCTTTCTCTCTCTCTCTATTCTTCTCTCTTTCACCCTCTGTCCCTCCACATCTTCACTTCTCTTTGTGATTCTGTCCATACAGGTCCCTCCTAGTCCCTTTTTTACTTCTCTTTCTATTTCCACTCTTCTCTTTTTCCCTTCATTACTTTCTCTCACGCTCTTCTCTTTCTTCTCCTCTTTCTGCCTTTTTCTCTCTACACACTATTCCAGTTTCTCTGTTTCTTTCTTTCTCTCCCTCTCTCTGTATCTGTCTTTTCTCTCTTTTTTCTCTCATTCTCTATTAGTCCCTCTTCTTTTAATCTCTTTCTCTTGACGTTCTTTCTCTCTCCACTTTCTTTTTCTCTCTACACACTATTCCTTTTCTCAGTTTCTGTCTATATCAGTCTCTCTCTCTCTCTTTTCCTCCTTCTCTCATCCTCTATGAGTCATTATGTCTTCTTCCCTCTCTCATCCTCTATTGGTCCCTCTCTCTCTTCTTCCCTCTCTCATCTTCCACCAGCCTTTCTTTCTTTTTCTCTTTCTCTTCTTCCCTCTCTCATCTTCCACCAGCCTTTCTTTCTTTTTCTCTTTCTCTTCTTCCCTCTCTCATCTTCCACCAGTCTTTCCTTCTTTCTTTTTCTCTTTCTCTTCTTCCCTCTCTCATCTTCCACCAGCCTTTCTTTCTTTTTCTCTCTCTCTATTCTTCTCTCTTTCACCCTCTGTCCCTCCACATCTTCACTTCTCTTTGTGATTCTGTCCATACAGGTCCCTCCTAGTCCCTTTTTTACTTCTCTTTCTATTTCCACTCTTCTCTTTTTCCCTTCATTACTTTCTCTCACGCTCTTCTCTTTTTTCTCCACTTTCTTTCTTTTTCTCTCTACACACTATTCCTTTTCTCAGTTTCTGTCTATATCAGTCTCTCTCTCTCTTTTCCTCCTTCTCCTCCATTCTCTTTGAGTCATTCTTCTTCTCTCTCTCATCCTCTATTGGCCCCTATCTCCCTTCTTTCCTCTCTCATCTTCCACCAGTCTTTCCTTCTTTCTTTTTCTCTTTCTCTTCTTCCCTCTCTCATCTTCCACCAGCCTTTCTTTCTTTCTCTCTCTCTCTATTCTTCTCTCTCCCTCCATTACTTTCTCTCATGTTCTTCTGCACTTTTTCTTTTTCTCTCTATACACTACTGGCCTTCCTCCATGTTTTTTTTTGTCTCTGTCTGACTCTCTCTCTCTCTCTCTCTCTGATTCTCTCTCAGTAGCTGGTTAATGGTGTGTTGGAGATGCTCTCTTGCCCTCTGGAGCGTGGAATCTCCTTTTCACACCTGGCTCTGTCGCCCCGGCGACCACGTCCATGCTGTTGCTTTTCCGGCTGGCTGCTCGGACATGGGTCGTCTGAGCCTGCACTCTCTCACACACACACGCTCGGTTGACCCGAAGGCCTGCAGGCTGGAACTGGACTGACTGGGTCTGGAACTTCACGGCTGGAGGAGTCTGAGCTTTAAGGTCCAGGTTGTAGTGCACAGGGAAGTTCAGGGTATGAAGAGACTCTACAGACTCTATGTTTATCAATGAATTCAGGACAGAGGGTCATACACATGTGTCCTATATGCAGTAGAGAATTCCAGAAGTATCCAGATGCACCTCCTACTGAGAAAAGCTCTGAGCGAGGGGTCAGCCATGCACAAGCCCATCGGGCTAAACATTGGCTAGAGGGGGGTCAAGCCTCCCTTTCATTGAGCATCGGCATTCTCTGGGGTGATGGAGCTCCATCCAGCTCCTCATTCAAACGTGTGTATGTAGGGCTGCAGCAACTAATCAATGACATTGATACCAATAATAATCACTTCTGCCAGAAAGACTCAGCAGGCAAGAGTGAAGGAGGGTAACTCTGATCCTGGATATGATTATGGATTGTCAAGGATACTATTATTTGGAACTTAATGAGTATTTGGAGCACTGTCGCCTTACAGTAAGATGATCCGGGTTGGATTCCCGGTCCGGGTGGTTCTGTGTGGAGTGTGTATGTTCTCCACGTGCTTAAGTGGGTTTCCTCTGGGTACTCCAGTTTCCTCCCACAGTCCAAACACATGCATGTTAGGTTGATCCTCACTCTAAATTGCTCGTAGGTGAGAGTGTGTAAGTGTGTCTTGGCCATATGATGGACTGGCGACCTGTCCATGGTGTACCCTTTCTTTGCCTGATGATGCTGGGATTAGCTCCCACCCAGCTATGACCCCGTCACGTTGGATGATAGATCATCAAGTGTAATATGATAGATGGATGGATGAAGTCTTTGGCGTTGGCCCTGTCATCGGTGCAGGTTTTGAACTGTTGAGACCCCCACTAATCCTGCTGGATTGGGATGGGAGGGGTGTAGCCCACCAAACTGGTGATGGTGGGTAGAAAGGAGGGGAACCATGATTACAGGCAATGCCAAAACTCTTGTAATTTCTTTAATATATGTAATAATTCTAAACAATATGTGTACTATTGAGAAGACATCTCATTCATGTTGTATGTTTTATGTACTATGTGTGTTAAATAAAAAATCAGTAAAAAAAAAATTAAAACCTAAAAGCCTAAAAGCAGCTTTACAGATAAACAGGTAGAGTCACCTTAACGACGGGTGTAGGCCAGTTATTGGCCAGGAGTAATGATGCAGCATTCCTGGCAGAACGTTCACTAAAGCTTCCATATCAATTATTATTTTAAGAAACAGCAACGTTATATTAATAACTCTCTCCTTATTAATATTTGCACCTCTCAAAACTCACATACGACAACAGCAACAAAAATTGATGTGAATCAAAAGTTGATTCACATCAATCCTCATATCACTTCTTTTTTTCTTCCCAAGAAACCAACCTGTCTGCAGTACATGGTGAATGTTCGCCAGCTTCTTAATCTAATGTTCTGTTCCACCTTAAATGCTGCAGCTTGTACAGCTGCCAGAACAGCAGCCCCATTAAAGGTGGAACGCAAAACTTGCTCAGCAAGCTGGAACTTCAGCTCCCACATCCTTCCCAGAATCCCTGAACAACCTAATTCTGCAGTCTGTACATTTCACTCCGAACAGTTTCAGCCCAGCTTTTAACCCTGAAGAGACTGAAGAGATGAGCAGCTCCACCTTCATTACCATCACAACCCCAACAGTGACTATAAGTAGCAGCCATGCTGTGTGAGTGGATCACTGTGTGCTGGTTGAAGCAGATCATCTTAAACTGAAAGTTTCACAGAGACACCTTTAATCTACTTTGTGTTTGATGTCCAGATCAAAGAGAGTAGCTAGTATAGGTAACATTAGATACTAGAAGCTTCAAATAACTAGAAGTGCTAACTAAATAGTATGAGGACAGAGCTTATTTACATGGAGGTTCATTATATTTGGTCTATGTAGCTTTTGTGTGATCATCGCAAAGTCTCATTGTAACCCAGCCAATCAGAGCAGAGCTCACCAAAATATGAATAAGCTCACTAACCAAAGAAATACAGCTTGTTTCATTCTAGAACCGAATCTTAGGCTGAAAAAACTGCATCTGCAGATTCTTCCACCCCAACCGAGGTCATTAGAGAACATTAGAGAACCATTTAAAACACTGCATACATAAATATATTCTATGGCGCCTTCAGGAGAGCTCTCATATGCAAAAGTTTCAACGTCTCAGGTCAAATTACATGTGTTGTTGGTTTTCTAAGTTAACGTATCCTCCACAGAGAACACATTCTCGCGCGCACGACAACAGAATGCAGAGCAGGTTTATTTTTGGCCCATTAATATACATTCAGGTGAGAACGGGTCACATCTCCAGCAGCAGTGATACGAGCCCAGCCGCACCGTCCGTCTGCACAGTGCACGCCCTAATGAGACACATTAGCAGGTAGAGAAGATTAAAAAAGCACAACTAAATAGATTCGGCCGGCTCGGAACAGATGACGAATCGTCTCTCAAGTCTAAGAGACGGCGGATGTGATCAGGCAAGGCAGCCGGGCAGAAAGTTAAGTTTCACGGCTTTATTTATGTGACAAACAAGGCTCCGGTGCTCTAAACAGAGGCATCTTCCGCCACCGCTCAGCGTCCTTTCCTGTCCTTCATATTCAGAGCGATCAACAGTAGCGTGAATAGCGTTTCCCTTAAACATGTTTGGTGTCTGAAGGGCACCCGCTGTGCTTTCTCTCTGAAATCTGAGGCTCTTAGCCGCGCTAGCCTGAGGAGCTGAACTATCGAATCTTATCTGTCAATCTGGAAGTGCGCCGCGCTAACAGGTGATGTTACATCCATATTTTTTAATCTGTAATGATCTCGCTAGGCCAAACAAACTGTGTTAGCAAGCTGTCAATCAGATGGAGATGATAATGCTATTGATAGGAGAAACTTGTTGGTAAGAGGCTGATTGAGAGAATATCGATTGTGGGGGGATATTAAACTAAGACCACAGGCCAGAAATGTGCTTAATGTAGGTATGCCAACAAACTGCAAACGCACCACCCTGCTGGACAGGCTTAGCACTCAAGGGGGCGATAGAGGACATATCAAATAAATACAGTGGAAAGAAACAGTATGTGAACCCTTTTAAAACCTGATCTGATCTACAAGTCACAATTATAGACTTAGGCTAGTATCACACGTATAGTATGGCTTGTCTGTACTAGTGTAAGGAATCAGAGGCAATTCGAGACAGACGTTCCATTTGCAAGGCTTTTAATGCATTCAGAGCAGTTAAAAACAATAAATAATGTCCGTGAGGCCTGGAAAGTCCACTGGAATCGGCAGAGGAGGACTTCCAGGTGGAGCTGGGGAACCAGGACCAGTGCCAAGGATATCCCGGTGTGTGTGGACTCCAGGTGAGGCCTGCTTAGACAGATTAGAGTAGCGCGCCTAATGGCGACTTTAAATGACTGCGCAGAGTAAACTAAAGAGTCCTTCGTGGGAGACCGGCAGGGCCTAGGACATATATTTAATAAAGTCTTTAATAAAGGTACCGGATGTGAGTCACGAGTCCGGGAGTCGGTGGGGGCGCTGACCTCCTTCTTTGGTGTCTGCAGCCGGGAGGCTCAGCTGACTGGAAGTAAGCGTGGGGGCCAGAGCTGAGATCTGCTGGTTCTCTCGGGTTCCAGGGAGGTTGGTAGGACCCCGCTGTAGGAAGGCCAAGCTTGGTGAACCTGGGAATAGACCTTGGGAAAGCACACCGACCCGGAGACCATGGACAGGTAAGATCTGACCCTCACAGTTTTCAGGATACTGAAAGTAGTCTAACTGAAAACAACGCCAGGCGTGTGGCTGGCTTATGTAATGGGCACTAATCACCGGCAGGTGTAGGTGATAGTGTGTGAAAGTGCGAATGGGTGAACGCACCCTGTGGGGCGCTGAGATTATCTTATCTCATCTTAACCTCCTTTGGCAGCAATAACCTCCAACAGGCATTTACAGTAGCTGCTGATCAGACCAGCACAATGTTCTAAATAAAGAGATACATTTTGGACAAGTCTTCCTTACAGAACTGCTTCAGCTCAGCCATATTCTTAGAATGTCTGGTGTGACCAGCTCTCTTGGGGTCATTCCACAGCATCTCTATTGGATTCAAGTCTGGACTCTGACTGGGCCACTCCAAAAGGTGGATTTTCTCTTGTTGAAGACATTCTGTAGTAGATTTAGTTTGATGTTTAGGGTCATTGTCCTGCTGCATCACCCAACTTCTACTAAGCTTCAGCTGGCGGGCGGCCACCCTGACATCAGCTTTAAACTATATTATTTAGCTGCACACAATTTGTAGTAGTTTCAGAAAGAATGACACAGTCCTTAGAGCCGGTCACAGTCAAAGGAAGGTCTAATAATGAATGGCATGTTGATTAGAACCAATCGCAGACAGGGGGAGGTCTCAGCAAACAATATGGACCAATTACCCATCAGAAAGAGGTCGATTAATTAATGATGAGTAATTAAAACCAGTCACATTCAGAGAGAGGTCTAATAATGAATGACACTGTGATTAGGACCAAGCGGATGGATGTCTCACAATGAAAAATACACACCAGTCACAGTCAGGGGGGAGGTCTCAGAGCAAATGACTTGGTGATTACGACCAATCACAGTCAGAGGGGGCTCTCACAATGAATGATGCACTGATTATGGCCAATTAGAGACAAGAAGACAGCTCAGAGTGAACAATGTGGACCAATCCCTGTCAGGGAGAGGTCTCAGAGTGAACAATATGGATGAATCACTTTCAGGGGAAGGTCTCAGAGTAAAAAATGTGGACGAATCACACTCAGGGGGATGTCTCAGAGCAAATGACTTAGTGATCATGACTAATTACAGTCAGGGAGGGCCTCAGAATTAACAATATGGATTAATCACAGTCAGGAAGAGTTCTCAGAGTAACCTGTCAGGGGAAGGTCTCAGAGTGAACCATGTGGACCAATCACAGTCAGAGGGAGGTGTCAAAACAAATGATGTGTTGATTAGGGCCAATCAGAGCCAAGGAGATGTCTTTGTGCAAACAATATGGACCAAGCAACATTAGGGGGAGGTCTTAGAATGAACACTATGGACGAATCACAGTCAGAGGAGGTCTCAGAGTGAGCAATGTGGATCAATCACAGTCAGAGGGAGGTCTCAAAACAAATGATGCATATATTAGGGCCAATCAGAGCCAAGGGGATATGTTTGAGCAAACAATGTAGACCAAGCAACATCAGGGGATGGCCTCAGAATTAACAATGTGGACCAATAACAGTCAGGGCGAGGTCTCAGAGCAAATGACTTGGTGATTATGACCCATTACAGTCAAATGGAGGTCTCAGAGTAAAAAAAGTGGACCAATCACAGCCAGAGGGAGCTCTCAAAACAAACAATGTGTTGATTAGGGCCAGTCAGAGCCAAGGAGATGTCTTTGAGCAAACAATGTGCACCAATCAATATCAGGGAGAGGTCTCAGAATGAACACTATGGACAAATCACAGTAAGGGGGAAGTCTCAGAGTGAACAATATGGACCAATCACAGTCAGGGGAAGGCTTTAGAATGAACAATGCTGATCAATCACAGTCAAAGGGAGGTCTCAGAATGAACTATATAGATCAGTCACAGTCCAGGAAGGCCACAGAATGAACAATGTGGACCAATCACAGTCAGGGAAAGGCCTCAGAGAGAACAATGTGGACCAATCAAAGTCAGGGAAAGGCCTCAGAGAGAACAATGTGGACCAATCACAGTCAGGGACAGGTCTTGGCGTGAACAATGTGGACCAATCACAGTCAGGGAGAGGTCTCGGAGTGAATAATATGAACCAATAATAGTCAGGGAGAGGTCTCGGAGTGAATAATATGAACCAATAATAGTCAGAGTGAAGTCTCAGAATTAACAATATGTATGAATCAAAGTCAGGGAGAAGTCTCAGGGTAAACAATATGAACTAATCCTAGTCAGAGTGAAGTCTCAGGAAGAACAACGTGGACCAATCACAGTCAGGGAGTGGTCTCCGAGTGAACAATGTGGACGAATCAATATCAGAGCAAGGTCTCAGAATGAACTACATGGGCCAATCACAGTCAGGGGAAGGCCTCAGAGTGAATAATATGAACCAATCATAATCAGAGTGAAGTCTCAGAATTAGCAATATGTATGAATCACAGTCAGGGAGAGGTCTCAGAGTGAACAATATGAACCAATCACAGTCAGGAAGAGGTCTCAGAATGAACACTATGGACAAGTCACAGTAAGGGGGAGGTCTCAGAGTAAACAATGTTGATCAATCACAGTCAGAGGGAAGGCCTCAGAGTGAATAATATGAACCAATCATAGTCAGAGTGAAGTCTCAGAATTAGCAATATGTATGAATCACAGTCAGGGAGAGGTCTCAGAGTGAACAATATGAACTAATCACAGTCAGGAAGAGGTCTCAAAACTAACAATATGAACCAATCACAGTCAGAGGGAGGTCTCTGAATGGATGACTCCCGCAATTCCACTGTACACACTCCATCCACTGCGTTATATTAGCTAAAAAAATGTTGCTTTGTTTTCAAAACACTGTTTTCATTCCAGTTCTACTGCTGTAGATTTATAATAATGCGCTACATGACAGCCTACAGCTGCGAATAACAGCCTACAGTGACGAACGAGAAATGAAATAAGCAAAAGAGCAAAACATAATTAAAAACACAAGCGGAAAGTGTCCTAACTTCTTCATGAGGCTCCGGGTTGTCATCTAATAAATAAGCCTTCTGTCCTTAATCATTATAATGTCTCACTTGACTGCACAGTGTATTGAAACGGAGTTAGATATGAGTGTGTAATAACTTCATGCTTTAAGCCAATCTAAAGTAGAATTGGGAGCTTTCTATCGAGGGGAACGGAAAACATGGTGTTCCGGAGCGGCTGGTTTCCTGATAACCTGCAGGAGGAGTGTGTCCTCGCAGTCTTTAACACACACACCCACATACACACACATACACACATACATACACGGACCAAATCCCCAGCTACCCAACTCTGCCATTATGGGGTCACCTCGGCCGCAGATTCAATTTACCCTCATTATCCTCCCCATGCAAATGGGTCGTCACAGCAACACGGAGCAAGTAGGCCGCGTGTGTGGAGATGTGTGTATGTGTGTGTTGGGGGGATGGGGGGGGGGGGGTAGTTAGAGTACCAGCCAAAGTGTAGACACTGCTGTTCGTCGGTAGTGAAGTAATGAAGTGCACTGAAAAAAGAAGAGGCTCATAATTAAAACGAGATTATTTACATAAACACAATGTTTTTGTTTGTTTTAGCAGGAATTGTGTTGGTGTAACATATTCTACTACCTAAATACCTGCCACAGTTTAATCATATCCATCCACAGAGCTGTTTATTCTCAGTGTGCGTGCAAGTTATTATTGTACGGCAGGTGAATATGGTCAATCAAATATAAGAGATTTATCTTAATTCTTAATTAATTATTTGCACAGTTATGTTTGTTTCTTAAACTGGATCTGCTTCTTATCTATGTGTTAACCAGCAACACGCCATTAATAATATCCTGATAAACATAATATCTGTACGTATAAATAAACATAATAAATGTACTTACATCATGTGATCTGATCAATGTAGTTCTAAAGCATTTGTTGAGTTAATGTTAATTAATTTTAATTTCCTTTTTATCTTTACGTGACATGATCATTTATGAATATAAAGAAGTTTTAATCATCTTAATTCATGACAAACAGATTTACTAGTATACAATCATGGGGTAGGTGGGGGCTGGAGGTTGGGGAACCAGCCTTGTGACAGGAAGGTTGCGGGTTTGATGCCCTGCACCGACTAAAGTGCCCTTGAGCAAAAACACCTAACGCCCAACTGTGCCCTAGGTACTGTGAATAGGGTTGCCCACCACTCCGGCCAAGTGTGCTCACTTCCCCCTAGTGTGTGTGTTTACTAGTGTGTGTGTGTGTTCACTACTGTGAATGTATATGTGGGTGTTTCACTGCACAGATGGGTTAATTGTCACGTTTCATAAATTGCAGACATGTGAACATTGTAATTTGACACTAAATTAAAATATTTATATTAATAAAATTAATAATAACAACATTTAGACATGTAATGTGAACTATATATATAGTTAAATTAACTACTAGTAATAAAAAAAAACAATTTGTAATATCAATAATATATATATATATATATATATATATATATATATATATATATATATATATATATATATATATATATATATATATATATATATTGGCTCCATCTCTGGCTATCGGGATAAAGTAAAAGATAATGGATGGAATAATAAACACATGCTTGTGAGAAATGCAAAAGTTAAATTATCCACCAATAAGGTACAATAACTTAGTAGAGATTACCAAACACACCAACAGTGAGTATTTCTTTCGATTACTTCCTTTGATTTTCTGGAAGTAATTAGTAATGTAAGGTAATAGGTAACATGAATGAATTGAAATTGTGTTCATTTGGAAACTTATGCATATGACCGTATTCAATCCAGACTCGGTCCAGACTACAGGTGAGCCCATGAGCCCCCAGTCCTGACTGGAAGATTAAAACATATTATAGTAATTATTATTGATACTAACGGCTACTTGTAATAGTATTACTTATGTAATAGACACATGCTACAGAGAAATGCTCTGTATTGGCAGATATATTAGCCAGTTTTAAGAAATATGCTCAAAACAAGTTCAATTATCTGCCAACAAGGTGCACTAATGTAGTAGAGAGTACCAAACACACCAACAACAAGTATTTCTTTCTATTTCTCAATAAAATGTAATTTGAAAACTTTTGCATGCGACTGAATTCAATCAGTTTAATCCAGACTCAGTCCAGACTATAGGTGCTGCCCCAAGTCCTACACTCTGACTGGAAGGTAATTGATACATATTATAGTAATTATTATTAATAGTAACAGCTACTTGTAATATTAATAATAATGTAATAGACACATGCTTCAGAGAAATGATGTCACTGTATTAGCAGATGATTTAATAAAATAAAATGTCATTTGAAAACTTTTGCATGTGACCAAATTCAATCAGGTTAATCCAGACTAAATCCAGACTACAGGAGCTGCACATGAGCCCCCAGTCCTGCACTCTGAGAAGGAGATCATCAGGTAATCTGTGAGACAGTGAATCATCACCTCTGGCAGCTATAGATCAGGCCTGAGAGTGTGACAGAAAGTTGTTCTTTTCGATGGGGAAGTGAGAGGCTGCTAAAATGTCGCTTGGCAAGTGCTGGAGGTGTGAAACGATGGCTGGGCTCCGGCCATTAGCACCTTCCTCTGGCCCTATCGCCGACACGCGCTCGCGACCGGAGGAGGAAAAAGCCACTGGAGGTCTGAGGCTGACACGTCATTCCTCTGAAACCCTGCTGGTCTCAGGCTGTTGGGCACGGGCGCCGCCTTTCTCGGGTCTGAACCAGCAGCGAATCCTTCACCAGCTGCACTGAGACTCAGCACATTCCTCACCCGGGAACTAATGTATGTACTGTTTTGAAAAATAAGACACTTTCCCTGTTTGAGCGATTCTGATTACTTTGTTGATTTATGTACTGGACGCTGTTACTCTGCAAATAGGCCCAAAACACACACGGCTTTCATTTTTCAAACACGGGATATCGATTGAACGGCTTAATCATATGAATAGTGATTTGGGGTTTCTTGAAAAATGGAGTCTTAAATCGCCGATATCGGCATGTGAGAAAAACAATATCCTTAATATCCTTAAGTCACTGAAAGCTTTCAGATTATTGTGATTCATATGAGACCAAAAAGACGTATGACATTTCAATACCTCTTTTTTAACTTCAGTCTCTGAACTTAAGCTTGAAAAGTCTGGACACACTTCATTTAGTCTCCTAAAGATTATTACAAGGATAAACTGGGGGTTAGGTTTAGGTTTTGGCTCAGGTTTAGGGTTAGTGGCACTATTTTAATATGTTGCATGTTATTGTCATTATTAATGTGTTAATATTTATGTCCTTTAATGTTATTAAACAAAACTTTGAATAAGCCTCATCAAATTATATTTTTTGCTTATATTGGCAGCTTTATTTTCTAGTTTTCTGCAAATGTTAGTGATCAGTTTCTATTTATTTGAGTTTAACATGTTGGGCTAAAAAATATGCATAACATATAAAGTAAAACTTTTTAATGGACCAAAAACCTAAAATATCTCGTTAGTAGCAGAACTGCTGAAACCCACTATTTTAATATATTGCACGTTATTGTCATTATAAATGTGTTAATACTTAAGACTTATTGTTATTTTTAAAAAGTTCATGATCTCATTCATGCTATTTTAAAGTAAGAAATAACAGTTTTGTGTCATATATAAAACTTTAAATAAGCCTCATCAAATCATATTTTTTGTTTATTTTTGCTGATTTAGTTTATAGTTTTCTGCAAAGTTTAGTGCTTTGTTTACATTTCTTTAAGTTTTACAAATTTGGATAAAAAAATATACATTAAATATGAAATAAAACTTTTTAATGGACCAAAAACCTAAAATTACTGAGTGTTAGTAGCAAAACTGCCAAAACCCACTATTTTAATAGGTTGCATATTTTTGTCATTATAAATGTGCTAGTATTTAAGACCTTTGTTGTTATTAAAAAGCTTCATAATCTCATTTGTGCTATTTTAAGGCAAGAAATGACAGTTTTTACTTGTGTCATAAATAAAACGTTGAATGAGCCTCAAATTATATTTTTTGTTTACATTTTGCAGCTTTAGTTTTTAGTTTTCTGCAAATTTTAGTGCTTTGTTTACATTTATTTGAGTTTTACAAATTTGGATAAAAAATATACATTAAATATGAAATAAAACTTTTTAATGGACCAAAAACCTAAAATGTCTGAGCGTTAGTATCAAAACTGTCAAAACCCACTATTTTAATAGGTTGCATATTATTGGCATTATGAATGCAGTAATATTTAAGACTTTTGTTGTTATTAAAAAGGTTTATAATCTTATTTGTGCCATTTTAAAGCAAGAAATGACAGTTTTGAACTGTGATATATATAAACTGTTGAATAAACCTTATCAAATTATATTTTTTGCAGTTTTACTTTCTAGTTTTCTGCAAATTGTAGCCCTTTGTTTTTATTTATTTGAGTTTAACAAGTTGGGGGAAAATGCACATAAAATATGAAATAAAACTTTTAAATGGATGAAAAAACATAAAATTACTGAGTGTTAGTAGCAGAACTACTGAAACCCACTATTTTAATAGGTTGCATATTCTTGTCATTATAAATGTGTTAGTATTTAAGACTTTGATTGTTATTAAAAAGTTCATTTAAACTGTGTCATTTATGAAACGTTAAATAAGCCTCTTTTGCAGCTTTAGTTTTTAAGTTTTCTAGACATTTTTATTCCTTTGTTCATATTTATGTGAGTCTCACATGTTGGGGGAAAATATACACATAAAATATAAAATAAACTTTTTAATGGATGAAAAATAAAATTGGACATAAAATTACTGAGCAATAGTAGCAGAACTACTGAAACCACTATTTAAACATGTTGCACATTATTGTCATTATAAATGTGTCAATATTTGAGATTTTTATTGTTATTAAAAATGCTGATAATCTAATTTGTGCTATTTTAAAGCAAGAAATAACTGTTTTGAACTGTTTTGTCATATATAAAACTTTAAATAAGCCAATTTTTTGTTTATATTTTGCAGCACAGTTTCTAGTTTTCTGCTAATTTTAGTGCTCAGTTTATATTTATTTGAGTTTAACATGTTGGGATAAAATATACACATTGAACTTTTTAATGGACCGTAAAACATAAAATTACTGAGCGTTAGTATCAAAACTGCGGAAACTCAGAATTTTAATATGCTACATATTATTGTCATTATAAATGTGTTAATATTTAAAACTTTTATTGTTATTAAAATGTTCATAATCTCATTTGTGCTATTTTAAGGCAAGAAATGACAGTTTTGAACTGTGATATATATAAACTGTTGAATAAGCCTCATCAAATTATATTTTTCTTTATTTTTTTGCTGCTTTAGTTTCTAGTTTTCTGCTAATTTTAGTGCTCAGTTTCTATTTATTTGAGTTTAACACGTTTGAATAAAACGTATACATAAAAATGTAAATATGCTACAACTTTTTAATAGAACAACAAACCTAAAATATGCTTTTGCATGGACCAAATTGAATTTTTTATGTTTTCCAATATATTAAACTGCAATCATGTATTAAAACATGCAGAAGCGTGTTTTCTGGAAAGTATTACAAATCTTCTCCTAAACAACCATAAAAACGTCAGAACTCAAAAGAAACATGTTTATCTCTGTGTTTAATCAATTCGTGTCCACTTGGATCTGATTGGATTGTCCCAATGTTATCGACATTAATAAAGGCTGGCTCCACCCACACTTCCACTACCAGGTCATTGGTTGAGTCCCCATAGAATCTAAATTAAATTAATTAAATGGCATACAAATTTGTCCATTTCCTTTATACTGACACCGGCCTTCACTCATACGGTTCACTCCTCACTCACATGTTTTCTGAGATCGCTCCAAGGCCCAATCTCTGAGCTTCTTAAATACCTGCATTCATGAAATTGTACATGATGATTCCTAAACTTATTCTGAAGGAGCAGGTTTTACAGTTTGTTGTCATACAACAGAGCAAAATGTTTTCTTGATTTAACATTAAAAATATAAAAATTTCCCAAATTAATTAAAAATAAATATAAAAAATATTAGAAGTAACCCTTAATATTTCAATTCCTGCATCATCCGAAAGCAGGTTATGGCTGTAAGGGTGTCTGATTAGCATTTGGAGAGAAAGCCATTATCAACAATAGGCTGAATGATCCCACAAAAATTAGGTCCTGCAAAGCTAATGTGGGCTGCAAGTTTGATAAACACAGTCTTAAACAGATGATCAACAGGTCAGGTGAACGTTGAGTGTTGGTGATGAACAGGTCAGGTGAACGTTGAGTGTTGGTGATAAACAGGCCAGGTGAATGTTGAGTGTTGGTGATGAACAGGCCAGGTGAATGTTGAGTATTGGTGATAAACAGGCCAGGTGAATGTTGAGTGTTGGTGATGAACAGGTCAGGTGAATGTTGAGTGTTGGTGATAAACAGGCCAGGTGAATGTTGAGTGTTGGTGATGAACAGGCCAGGTGAATGTTGAGTATTGGTGATAAACAGGCCAGGTGAATGTTGAGTGTTGGTGATGAACAGGCCAGGTGAATGTTGAGTATTGGTGATAAACAGGCCAGGTGAATGTTGAGTGTTGGTGATGAACAGGCCAGATGAATGTTGAGTATTGGTGATAAACAGGCCAGGTGAATGTTGAGTGTTGGTGATGAACAGGCCAGGTGAATGTTGAGTATTGGTGATAAACAGGCCAGGTGAATGTTGAGTATTGATGATGAACAGGCCAGGTGAATGTTGAGTATTGGTGATAAACAGGCCAGGTGAATGTTGAGTATTGGTGATAAACAGGCCAGGTGAATGTTGAGTATTGGTGATAAACAGGCCAGGTGAATGTTGAGTGTTGGTGATGAACAGGCCAGATGAATGTTGAGTATTGGTGATAAACAGGCCAGGTGAATGTTGAGTGTTGGTGATGAACAGGCCAGGTGAATGTTGAGTATTGGTGATAAACAGGCCAGGTGAATGTTGAGTATTGATGATGAACAGGCCAGGTGAATGTTGAGTATTGGTGATAAACAGGCCAGGTGAATGTTGAGTATTGGTGATAAACAGGCCAGGTGAATGTTGAGTATTGGTGATAAACAGGCCAGGTGAATGTTGAGTGTTGGTGATGAACAGGCCAGGTGAATGTTGAGTATTGGTGATAAACAGGCCAGGTGAATGTTGAGTATTGGTGACAAACAGGCCAGATGAATGTTGAGTGTTGGTGATGAACAGGCCAGGTGAATGTTGAGTGTTGGTGATGAATAGGCCAGATGAATGTTGAGTATTGGTAATAAACAGGCCAGGTGAATGTTGAGTGTTGGTGATGAACAGGCCAGATGAATGTTGAGTATTGGTGATAAACAGGCCAGGTGAATGTTGAGTGTTGGTGATGAACAGGCCAGGTGAACGTTGAGTGTTGGTGATGAACAGGCCAGGTGAATGTTGAGTGTTGGTGATGAACAGGTCAGATGAATGTTGAGTATTGGTGATGAACAGGCCAGGTGAATGTTGAGTGTTGGTGATAAACAGGCCAGGTGAATGTTGAGTGTTGGTGATGAACAGGCCAGGTGAATGTTGAGTGTTGGTGATGAACAGGCCAGGTGAACGTTAAGTGTTGGTTATGAACAGGCCAGGTGAATGTTGAGTGTTGGTGATAAACAGGCCAGGTGAACGATGATTGTTGGTGATGAACAGGCCAGGTGAACGTTTAGTATTGGTGATAAACAGGCCAGGTGAATGTTGAGTATTGGTTATGAACAGGCCAGGTGAACGTTTAGTATTGGTGATAAACAGGCCAGGTGAATGTTGAGTATTGGTTATGAACAGGCCAGGTGAACGTTGAGTATTGGTGATAAACAGGCCAGGTGAATGTTGAGTATTGGTTATGAACAGGCCAGGTGAACGTTGAGTGTTGGTTATAAACAGGCCAGGTGAACGTTGAGTGTTGGTGATGTTTTGGGGTTGGTGATGAACAGGCCAGGTGAACGTTGAGTATTGGTGATGAACAGGCCAGGTGAACGTTGAGTGTTGGTGATAAACAGGCCAGGTGAAGGTTGAGTATTTGTGATGAACAGGCCAGGTGAATGTTGAGTATTGGTTATGAACAGGCCAGGTGAACGTTGAGTATTGGTGATAAACAGGCCAGGTGAATGTTGAGTATTGGTTATGAACAGGCCAGGTGAACGTTGAGTGTTGGTTATAAACAGGCCAGGTGAATGTTGAGTGTTGGTGATGTTTTGGGGTTGGTGATGAACAGGCCAGGTGAACGTTGAGTATTGGTGATGAACAGGCCAGGTGAACGTTGAGTGTTGGTGATAAACAGGCCAGGTGAATGTTGAGTATTTGTGATGAACAGGCCAGGTGAACGTTGAGTGTTGGTGATAAACAGGCCAGGTGAATGTTGAGTATTGGTGATGAACAGGCCAGGTGAACGTTGAGTGTTGGTGATAAACAGGTCAGGTGAACGTTGAGTGTTGGTGTTGATGATGTTTTGGGTTTGGTGATGAACAGGCCAGGTGAACGTTGAGTGTTGGTGATAAACAGGCCAGGTGAACGTTGAGTGTAGGTGTTGATGATGTACTGAACTCAGGACCTTCAGAGTGGTAGACAGTTTGCTTCCCACTACACCATTATACAAGTGAACACCTGTTTATTCTAGAAGTTTACTGTTTTTACATAGTTCAAGCTCTTGGATATGATATTTGTTGAGGTTGGATGTAATGTACGTGATGCAGTTACGCTTTTAAAGTGATTTTAAATCTTCATGAATTCATGTTTGTATAAATACGTGTAGTGTCCATGCGCAGAACAATGCGTTTTTAAAAGGATGATTAGCGCCCTCTTTTGTTTTTGAGACAGAATTGCACGTGAACTTTGAGTTAAGATGAACTAAGCGAGTTACAAGTGGGTCAGATTACTTTTACATTTACGAACTACTTTACGTACTACGTTAGTTACGAAGGCTTTCGGCAAACATTCGTAATTTTAAGAATGTTCTTAAGTATAAAGTTACGAAGTACTTAGTGTTACCAACGTTTTAGGAAACGCACCCCAGTGTGGTCCAATTCCACGAGCGCTAATTGTTCACACAGCTCTGAAAAATGACGGCGATTCCCTTAAAAGAAACGGCCGGTCCCCCGCGGCCGCAAGGTTACGGCCTTTAAAACAAGCACGTCTCCTCGAATCCCGGCGCTCGATAGGCCAGACTAATGCATCTCTTTATATAGACTGACTCCATAATTCATGAGCCACTATAACATTATTATCAGCTTTGTCATGTCAAAGCGAGGAGAGTTAAATATCTGCTACAGCAGTCATTAGTTTAAAACTCATTTAGCTTCTCCTCTCCCTCTCCACACTGAGATATGATGAAGTCTTAATTAATAATTCAACCTAATTAAACACTCATATTTAAGGAGGGCCGGGGCCGACGACTCCTACGAGCTATTAATTGTTTCTGGCAGAAGCGCGCTGGTGTTCATATTTCTCAGCGGGACATCTTCATTCGTCCACTCCCGCGTCCCCCGCTCGACTCGGCTCGGGGCAGACGCAATATAGACCAGACGTCACGCTTAATAAAGCTTCCGAAGCTAAATTTAATAACAAGAAGTCACCGCAGAGCAGCTCGTCCCTCGCCGCGGCCGCCCGACCGCTCCTCTAAGAGCACTTAAGGCTTCGGAAAATAAAGGTATAATGTTGTGACATTTACTCATACCTAACGGCAGATATGAGACAAACATAATAACGAGCTGCTCCATGTTTAGATAGCTCTAATCTACTCAAATATCAAAGCACGTAGCTCAGGCAGGAAGCTGTGTTTTCCCTTCGTGTCAATATGACATAATCACCTGTCCTTAAACAACGTATAACTTATTAACAAGATCACGGGAAGAAGTTATGATCGGCATGACACTCAATCAACCTTAACGCTGATGCTGTACAGAAATAAGACTGCAGCACACCACAGTCACAGTCTCACTCTTTCTTTAATGCTTGATCTCCAATGACAGTAGATAAAACAATCTGAAATACAATTAAAGAATATAAAAATATTGCAATTGTGCCTTGATTTTCTATTATCTCATTATTAGATAACTATCAATATCTTATTACACAATGATTATATAAGTGTGCAGTAAATTACACAATTCGTTGCATCCTGTATCAGCGGGTATGTGTCTGAAAACATTCTAAAATACAACTCAAGACCCCAAATAAATATAATTTACTAGCCGTTGTGCATATATTTTCTATTATGTTACTATTATATTGCTAAGTCGACAGTGTCAGTATCTTACTACAGAATAATTAAGATTAAAGACTAAGAAATACAGATTTAATTGTACATAAGTATTAACATCTTATTACATAATGATTATATGAGTGTGCAGTAAATTACACTTCATTCGTTGCATCCTGTATTAGTAGGTATGAGCCTGAAAACATTTTGAAATACAACTTATGTCCCCAAAATGTATAATTTAATAGCAGTTGTGCATTGATTTTGTATTATGTTACTGTTATATTGCTGTGCCCACAGTATCAGCATCTTACTACAGAATAAGTAAGTGTGCAATATACACACAATTGCATCCTGTATCAGCAGGTTAAGTGTGAAAAAACAATCTGAAATACGATTAAAGACTAAAAAATACAGATTTAATTGCACTTGTGCGTTTATTTTCTATTGTGTTATTATTACATAAGTATTACCATCTTATTACACAATTATTATATATAAGTGTGCAGTAAATTACATAGTTCGTGCATCATGTTTCAGCAAGTATGAGTCTGAAAACATTCTAAAATACAGCTTAAGACATCAAATAAATATAATTTTATTGCTGTTGTGCATAGAATTTCCTTTATGTTGCTATTATATTGCTGTGCTGAAAGTATTAGCATCTTATTACAGAATAATTAAGTGTGCAATATACACACAATTGCATCCTGTACCAGTAGGTATGAGTTTTAAAGAACAATCTGAAATATAATTAAAGAATAAAAAATACAGATTTATTTGCAATCATGCCTTGATTTTCTATTATGTTATTATTACATAAATATTAACATCTTATTACACAATGATTATATGAGTGTGCAGTAAATTACACAATACGGTGCATCCTGTATTAGTAGGTATGAGCCTGAAAACATTCTCAAACACAACTTATGTCCCCAAAAATGAAAGATTTAACAGCAGTTGTGCATAAAATTTCCTTTATGTTACTATTATATTGCTGTGCCGACAGTATCAGCATCTTATTACAGAATAAATAAGTGTACAATATACACACAATCGCATCTTGTATCAGCCGGTATGAGTCTGAAAAATTAATCTGAAATACAATTAAAAACAGAAAAAATTCTGATTTAATTGCCATCATGCCTTGATTGTCTATTACATTATCATAAAATAAGTATGATAAGTAATAACACCTTATTACTCAATAATTATATAAGTGTGAAAGTAATTACACACTATTAATTGCATCCTGTTTCGGCAGGTATGAGTCTGAAAACATTTTGAAAAACAATTTAGACTAAAAAAGTAAAGATTTAGTTAAAAATGTGCATTGAATTTTTATTATGGTATTATTATATTACTATATAGGAAGTATCGTCATCTTATTACAGAATTATTATAAAGGTGTGCAGAATGCTAATGATATACACACAACTGCATCCTGTATTAGCAGGTATATGTGTGAAAAAAACAATCTGAAATATAACTAAAGACTGAAAAAATTCTGATTTAATTGCCATCATGCCTTGATTTTCTATTACATTATCATAAAATAAGTATTAACACCTTATAGCTCAATAATTATATATGTGTGAAACTAATTACACACTATTTGCATCCTGTATCAGCAGGTATTAATGTGAAAACATTCTCAAATACAATTTAGACTAAAATAGTTAAAGATTTAATTGTTGTTGTGCAATCATTTTCTACTAGTTTATGATTATCTTACTATACAGGCAGCATTAGCATCTTATTAAATAATAATTATATAAGTGCTCAGTAAATTACATACAATTGCATCCTGCAGGTATGAGTCTGCAAACATTCTGAATTAAAATTTAGACTAAAATGGTTAAAGATTTAGTTGCAGTTGTACATTGATTTTCTATTATGTTATTATTATATTACTATACAGGCAGTATTAGCGTCTTATTACTGAATAATTATATAAGTGTGCATAATGATAATGATATACACGCAGCTGCATCCTGTATCAGCAGGTAGAGTTCAAAATTGAAATACAATTTAGACTTCAACAATTAAGATTTGATTGCAATTGTGCATTGTTTTTTATTATGTTATTATTATTATCATTATTATGTTATTATACAGGCCGTATTAAAATCTTATTACACAAAAATCATATAAGTGTGCAGTAAATTTCACATAATTACATCGTTCGTCAGCATGAGTCTGAAAATGTTCTGAAATCAATTTAAAAAAAATAAAGACTGTGTTGCAATTGTGCATCAATTTTCTATTACGTTATTATTAAATTAATATTAACATCGTATTGCACAAAAATTATATGTGTAGTAAATGTGTAGTAAATTACACAATATTAATTGCATCCTGTTTTAGCAGGTATGTGTCTGAAAACATTCTGAAATACAACTTAGACAAATAAATTTAAAGTTTTAAGAAAGCAGTTTGTAGGATGATGCAACCCATCAACTGTATCCTATACAAACAATAGAAAGTTATGGCGTCCACCTCTTTCATAAGAAAGAAAGAAAAGCACAGTCCCCTCTCCTCAACATAAGCAGTAACATCTGTTTACTTACCCAGTCTACAGTTCTTAATCCCTCTCTTGCTTTCAAATGACGGTAGATAATGAATTTTAAAGTACAATTGAATATAAATAGGATAGAAAGCGATGTAGTAGTAATGATAACTGATTTTGATTGGTCTAGTTAGAATACTGTTTATCTTACAATAATTCTTAAATACAGTTTATACATTGAAATGATAAAAACACAGTAAATTACATTTTCTAACTTTAGATAAGCATCAACTGCAGAACAACAGTTTTACACCACTTGAACACGGAAAACAACTCACTAAGTTCCAGAATTAGAAAAAGAGAGGGAAGATGGCGGCTTGGTTAATTGTAGTCCTCTGTAGTTCTTCAAGAAAAGAAAACAATGGAGAAAATGTCCACTGTAGAGAAATCCCAGCACTACAGAGTTTCTGTCCGAGGAAAAGAAGTTAAACACAGAAAACACCAAATCTCACAGTGAAAATAGAAAAACACTTCAAAACCTTTACAAGCTCCACTAAACAACTCAAACTAGTTTTGATTGAACTGACCAATGAGAATCTGCCAAGGTGCTAAAGGGGCGTGGTCCAAGCTAAAACCTGATGTTTTAAGTTTTTTCACCTTAAAAATATTAGCATACTTAGTTATTCTTTCAAAATAGTAGAACATACTAAAATATTTGAAGTAATGCAATAAAACTTTATCATTATTACACAAACTCTTTACACAGAAACTAATTACGGGTTAACAGTGTAGTTTGTGCCTCTCATGCCTATTCCCAAATAAAACAATCTCTGTTTTGTCTTTGTTCAACTGAGGAAAGGTTTGACCCATCCAATCAGTGATGTGCTCAAGACACTTACACAGTCAGTGGGGTCAAGGGGACCATAGTTATTTGGGCTGAGGGCCAAGTAGATCTGAGTGTCATCTGCATAGCTGTGGTAAGATACCCCACAGAAGTCAAAAGAGTCAGACTTGTTGATAATAGATGAACTTTAAATCAATGCACCCCCAGGAATTATCATGTAATTACATTTGAATGTACACTAATTATATATTATAGAACAACAATGCAAAGCAATCCTAACATTTGATATACAAACATTAATAATAAACGTATACTATAAAGCTTATTGTTTTATTAATAATAAATGTATACTATAAAGCTTCCTACTGCACCTATTTTGTTATATCTACTTACTTGTAGTCTCTTGTTAGTTCACTTACCTCCAGCTTGTTAGGTTAGGTTGGATTCAGAATCTGCAGCAGCTGTTTTGCCTGCCACTGTGGGAGATGATGCTGTAAACAGTAACTCTATATTCTCTACATACTTATTATATCAGTATATGCTTATTATACTATTTATAATGTTGTGCGAACTGCACCCAGGCAACAGATGACTTAGATGACTAATATGCATTCTAGTATTTGATACATTTTCATATGATTTGTCTCATAAGCACCTATTATGAAATTCACAAGCTGATGTGACTACAATAAGCACACAATACAAAACATCGGTTCCCACCATGTTTATTTATCCTCACATGATGAAAAAAAGAGGGATGTCTGATGTTTAGTCTAGTTTATTTCCACTAAAACTATAAAAAGTGCTTTATTAATAGAGCCTAACAAAAAAATAAAATAATAACCTAGCAGCAGTATAGAGTACAGCACCACATCCACAAACTACACTATAAATATATATATATATATATATTATATCAAATTGATTACAAATTATGACTGACTAAGTTTTATTATTTATCTATAACAAATCTATCTTATCATATCTTTATCAAAGTAAACTAAAGACAATACAGGCTCATAAGAAGTGATAAGACTATTAAATCATTATTAAGTGAAATAAACTGAAAGTTTTAATCTAGCTCTCCTGTTGCTGATCCTCTTCCACCATGTTTCTTGTAGTTTGAGAGACTTTTTGAAGAGCTCAGTAATGAAACCAGGTGCTATTAGCCAATAGCTTTCGGCCCATGTCCCGAGTTTCTTGACATAAAACATGAATTCTTGTTCTATTAACTTCAAAATAACTCCTTATTTAATTGAACTAACTCTACATTTTAAGGCAGTACAGCCACTTTTTTAAGTGTAGTGAATTTACAAACACAGCTACAATAAATATGTTCCACAAACACAGTAACAACAAATGATAACATAAAAAATTTACATTTGTAAACACAAAGGCAGCAGAAACAAGTGCTTTATCTGCCATGTTTTCAGTTCGTGAAGAATTTAATTTTATTGAAAATTATTTGAAACTTATTTGAACTTGAAATAATATGTTTCTGGGCATAAAACACAAATTCCAGGTCTGGAATTTGTGGATGGAGCATAAACATGGAGCAGGTGTGGGGCGGAGAGAAGAGGGCAGAGACAAGGAGCACATGACAAAAAACATAAACAGAACCACATGGCATAGACAGAATGTAAATTAATGTAAAGTCACTTTATTTGAAGCTATTCTGGAGCATTTCCATCCTAACATTTCCACAAAAAGGCAGTAAAAAGTGCTTCATTGGTCCAACCTAAATAATATATATTTAATCTGGTAACAAACAATTGATCTAGTGAATGGACCAATAGAAATGCTCCAAAATAGCGTGGAAATATTTCTGGATTCATTGACTTACATTAAAAGTTAAGAAGATTTTGGTCTTCTCCTTTACATTACGATATACAATATTTATATTTACTAATATTTACACAGGCATGCATTTGTAGATATTTAAATAACTACGCACAGTAACACAATGTTAGATAATCTTAACACAGTTTCGGTTTCTTTTGCCTACAGGTACCCTAAATCCCCCCTTCCTCATCCTAGGACAAAACCTGCCCTCTATGTGGACCTTAAGTATCTGAATGGCTTGTGCACCACCATTTTCACAGGAACCAGGAACCTACTATGTGCAATGTTCTTGTAATGTCTGTACTGTCTGTGGCTAAGGGGTGTTGGACGGCTGGTGATGTGTCCAGGGCCCTGACATCATCAAAACCACATGAAGTATTTTTTTTAAAGGTTGTACCAACAAAGCGTGTATATATAAAGATGAACAATGTTTACTGTACTAAATAAGTAAGATATAAACACCCTGCACTTATTACCCCCGCTTGATATCGCATGCATTAAATTGCTGTTAATGTGTCGCGCTGCACTTTCCATACAGTCTGTTCTGCCACTTCTTTGATCTTGATGCTGTTTACACTGGCGCTTAACGAGCCTTCGAAATCTTAACTTCTCCTTAAGTTACGGTCCCCTTTAGGATCTCGGAGTGCTTTGCATAAGTCTACCTTCTGCCGTCTTCATATCTTGTGAGCCGCTCTCTAAAAAAAAAGGAAAAGAGCAGATGCAAATGAATAAATGTAAATAATTAGCATTATGCAAATGCGACCACGATAATTGGATTGCCGCGCGAGCGTTCTTTGGGTTAACTGTTCCTTTAAATCAAGCAAACCGAGGAAACAGATTGTGTGTCACTCTCGAGAGTCAAGATGAATCAAACTGCACCTAAACCCTCAAACACACCTACACCCTCATGCTCGTTCTGTCCAATATGGCTCTCCGTTCTCTGGGACGAATCCAACGACGGAATCCAGGAAAACAGACTGGTGGAGTTGCCCCCCCCCCCCAATATGTTAAATCCAGTAAATAAGCAGTGAGTGTGTGTTGAGATATGCAGAAGTGGGTCTTCTGCAGATGATGCGTTCACTTACTGTCACAAGATGTTATTTGACCAAGCTTTTTGCAAATAGAGGGTCCGCACTGGTGCTACTTTCCCACCTAAACACGCCCCCTCAGACTGAGTGGCGAAGCATTCAGAAACAAGGCTGTATTCGTAAGGGGCAACAACGGTACAATATCAATTCTTATGGTCAATGTGATCTTTGCATTGTGATTGCAAGACTTTATTGCATCGTTGCCTTAAAGCTACTAGGGCCCAGGTTTGATTTGGGTAACCAGGGTCCTTTCATCTCATGTTCCCGTCTAAGCACAATGTGGGGCCATCGTAGGCTGGAGGTCAGGGAGCCAGGCTTGTGACTGGAAGGTCATTGATTTGATCCCTTGTACTGACAGGACATGACTGAGGAGCAGTGGCGGAGCTAGACTTTTATTCTTGGGGTTGCAAAAGGGTGGCCAAAGCTATTGTTGGGGTAGACTACAACAGTGAATATTCAGAAACACAATCAACTGCAATCAAAATCTGTAAATGTTATACTGTTTTCATAAAGTACATCAGATACGACCTGTGTATGAAATCTGCAATTTATTAACAATGTACAAAATGTACAATATGTAAATGTAAACACACACAAAAACAAAAACAACCCATAATCTGTCTGTTTAAAAAAAATATCTAAAACTAATGAAGCCATCTTGACATGAACATAGTGCAGAGCTTAATCAAGCCAGAACCAAGACTAAGACTTTTTTCTGTCTAAGTGCCAAGCTACCTAATGCTCAGTTCAGAGGAGCATAATTAATTGTAAATATAAGTAATTGTACTTGTACCTGAGTATAGATTTTCAGTTACTCTACCCATCACTCACTGATACTGTCTCACAAACTGAAGTTAGTGCAAAGAGACCACTCTAGATAGAAGTTTAATATTCAAACTTTTCAGCTAGTTGACACGTTACAACCTTCACGTTACATTTCATTTCAGCCAACAGAGCATGAATCAGCTAAATCAGCTAACGTAGCTAACAGCATTCCTCTACAATCATTAGAGAAACAGAGAAAGACAGACCAGCACGGAGTCGAAGCTCAGCACATTCTGCTCAGTTCAAACACCCCGAGTGAAACGTTTAGCGTGAAGTGTGCGCTGGAAGCTGATAGTCATCTGGAGGTGAAATGAGATGTAACGTAATGTTAACGTTATCTTGATACTCCTGAGTGAACTGACATATCACACTGTAGATATGTAGTTTAAAGATAAACTACAAGAAACAATCTTCTATCAGAACATTCTATCTTCTATCTCCTGAGCGTTTGACTCTCTTCTTCTCCTCCTTCTTTTTATAATTGTGATACATAGCGCCAACTACTGCACAGGAGGGACCTAGCAGTCAGCAGGTATTACCGATTACAAAATACACCAGGCTCTTTTCAACAAGACGTGCGGTGCCTGGCACCAGTGGCACCTGGGAGGTCCAATCAGAATTCAGGAGGGTCCAATGCCTCCCCAGCCCCTGCTTTGGCTCCGCCCATGCTGAGGAGACACCAAACCCCCAGCTGCTCCAAACCCCAAGGGCTATCCACTGTGTGTGTTTTCACGAGTGTGAGTTTTTCATTGCACAGATGGGTTAAATGTGCTTTCCATGTGGAACTTCCTCACCTGCAAAGATACCTGTCTGGCTGTCTACACTGCTTTGTGGGATTCCTCTCATAAGGACGGCTGGGTTTGTTTGTACAAGCTTTGATTTCACTCCACAGGAAATCCATGTTTCGGTGACTGGCCTACTGTTGTGTCTGAAAATTGCAGTGATCCTTATGAAGTTGAAGTTAGCGTCCTGCTCCCAAGCTTCTTGTTCAAATGTCCCGGTTCCACCTTAAATAGTACAGTGTTTACAATCATACCAGAGGTGCCAGAATCCATCTGCTGTACGATTTAAGGTGGAACTGGACAATTCTAACAAGAAATTATAATAAGTTGACTCCAGCCTCCATTCCTTTCATTTGCTTTACATTTCATGATATTTAGCTTTTTATATCCTCTGGAATGTGGGTGTAAGCATTGTGATTGGTTAAGAAATGCTTACGGAAATATTAGCCGAGATTAGAAGGAAAGTGAATTTCAGATTTAGACAATTATTTTGATGCAGCAAGACCATCTAGGTTGGATTCCCGGTTCAGGCTGTTCTGTGTGGAGTTTGCATGTTCTACCCGTGTTTGAGTGGGTTTCCAACCTGTTAGGTTGATCGCTCACTCTAAATTTGCCCATAGGTGTGAGTGTCCATGGTGTACCCTACCTTTGCCCGATAATGCTGGGGTAAGCCAGATCAAGTGGAAGATATTGGATGGATGTAAGTAATTTTTTTATAATGTGCAGAGATTGAATCACATTCAGTGCGTCAAATCAAATGTCAGTCTATCAGAATCTTATTTACATTATTACTGACAAGAGGCATCTAATTCTCGCTAAGGTTTTAGTAGGAAAACAATTAAAAGTCAGGGTTCAATGGCAGGTAAGCCAATAGCTGGTAAGTCAACAGCTGGTCTTGTAGTTAAAGACCTAGGTCGGGCATTGAGGTTGCTCAAGTCTCAAGTTAATTCAGTTGAAAAATTCCATTTGATGATGTGATGAAGTCGGGAGGAGTAGTTTGTGATGGACATTTAATAACAGGCTGTGTGAGAGGTTTGAGAGGCTAACTAAAAAGGAGAGTTTCTCAATGGTTGTATGACATATTTACCAAATTCTGAGTATTGTAATGAGTAAACACTGATGGACAAAAACATAAAAGGCCAAAGAAACTGGAATTCAATTCAAATCAGCAAGGCTGAGCGATGCAATGCAGCTTTATAAAATATATAACAAGCCAAACATTTCAGACTAGAAAATTGAAATTATATTAAAGTTTCTTGTGTTCTTGCTTTTTGGAGGTACTGAAGCCTCATGCCTTTGTAACATGCAAACTTCAAGAAAGATGACATTTATACATGTCTATCGTCACTGTCCAATGAAAAACATTTATCCCAATTTTTGTGGATTTTCTTTTTTATACATCATTTGAACACAACAGCTGCCATTGACATTGTCTACCATTTCCATGATATATGAACCAATAGAAATGCTTCAGAATCACTTGGAAAAAAATCTGGTTACATTGACTTACATTGAAAGTAAAGACTGTTTTTGGCCTTTCCTGTAAAGTTCCTATTTTGGAGATTAGTTATCCATTGGACAGCGACGATATATATTAATATATCAATATATACTTATATCTTATGGCGGCATGGTGGTGTAGTGGTTAGCACTGTCACCTCACAGCAAGGCAATTTGGTTCTCCCCGTGCTTGAGTGGGTTTCCTCCCAGTACTCCGGTTTCCTCCCACAGTCCAAACACATGCATGTTAGGTTGATTGGTCTCTCTAAATTGCCCGTAGGTGTGAGTGAGTGTTGGTGAATGTGATTGACTGGCGAACTGTCCATGGTGTACCCCGTCTTCGCCCGATACTTCGTTACTTTGCAGTTAGGGTTAACGGGATCCTGTATGTGCAGCCGTCTCAGAAACATGACTGCCTCCTGTGCGCTAAATCTGAGACCTGCAATCTGGAGCCAACAGACGGCAGGTAACTGAAACCACACAGCAACTGATCCAAGAACTAGATGGACAGAGGGGGGAAAAAATGTGGAGAGAGAGAAAAAATAAAACAAAAACAAAGTGTTGGCATGTGTAAGAGTGTGTGTTTGGCATTTGGCAGGTATAGACCATTAGCGGCTAGTCAGGGCAGGCACAGCACTGTCCAGCTGTCAGAGAAAACACACAGTGTGTGTTTATGTGGACAGATTGTCCAGCTGTAACACCTGTCCATGCACCCAGCCTCGGTGACCAGTCGTTCCGAGCTCTGCCATAATGAGCCGATGGCACCCGTTCGCAAGAGTGAGTTTTCATTCATTATTCATTTTGTTTGCGTCGCTCCTTGTCCCATAGATGGCGGGCCAGTACGGTGGAACAGCGTGATCAGCATTTCTCTTTTCCTATCGATCCCGGCGCTCCACAGCAGCTCCACACAGTCGCGTCTTTCTTCTCTCTCTTTCATTTCCCTTCACAGCCTGTTTGTCGGCGGTGACCCATGCAGTGGTGTGGATTTCACTTCCAGCAAAGCCACGGTTCCACCGAGACAGGCCTTCCGTGAACAGTTAAAGATGTGGAAGGTCGTCTTTATTGAGGCCGCTACGTTGGAGACACTGATCGAGATTAACTGCCATAGCAGTGTGGTGGAAAGCAACGGCCGCAGTGGTCGTTCTGGAAAACGCACTCTCCGGTGTAGCGAGAATAGTTGACGTCGACGAAACCTGACACATCAAACACTAGAAAGTTGATATGGCAGTGAGCGTACATATAAAATCCCTTATTCGTCAAAGTCACGCGTGGTCAGATCAGATTGTGAAATAACCACACCGACAATATTCTTATTCATCAGTTTCATCTTCAGCTTATCTGAGTGATCAATCTCAGGTCTGGTGGGAGTGTATGGAAAGTTTGGCGTGAACATTTAACAATACCTAAAATCGTCTACACAGATCAACCAGAAGATTAAAACAACCATCTATTTCTACAATATCTGCCTATTTTATATCTTAGCTGAACTTGCCATGTAGGTGCACGCTGTAGGTGTACTCTTACAGATTGCAATCCCTCTGTTCTCTGAATACTTTGTTAGGACCCCCCCACAAGACCAGCTCAGTTGTTTTTTTTTTTGCTTCAACACCTATTTTAACTGGGTAATGGACTGGTAATGAGGTGATTAGTGATTAGAACTGCTTGAAATGACCTAATTTCATATGAAAGTTATCATTTTTTGTTATAATACAAACTTTAAAAATGCTAATGTTATATTAATGTCAGTTTTATATTCTACTAATCAACTGCAGCAATTGTGTTAAATACTGAAATGACGTTACATCTAGTGACTTGACTAGGACTCGATATTTAAGACTTGGGACTTAACTCGAGACTTCCTTGTATTGAAATAAGCCTAAGAAGAAATAACACAGAACAAAATCAGAGAAATCATAGAAAAAACATAGAAAACGTCCCCTGGTGAGCAAGCTATGGAGGAAGAAACCTTGGGAGGAACCAAGACTCACAAGGGAGGGACCTATCCTCCTCTGATCAAACTACTCAACAGTACTGATATAATGACTGTACCACCATATACTTCTGTTCAGCTGCTCAGGTGTGCTTATATAATCATAATATGATATAAATAAGATAAATTATGGTACAAATGAAGTGAGACAGTGAGAGTAATGATGACTGTTAATGAAGGTAGAAGATTAGTGGAAACTAGTTAGAGTCCATGTTGATTTAAATTGAATGCACTAGTGAGTAATAATGAGGCAGTTTTAATGTTATGGCTGATCAGTGTATGATACCAATAATAGGAATAACAATAATATAAATAAATTGAGCACATCTCCCACTGGACTGGTGGAGAATTTGGCACTGCTTCAACCTTGAAGACGTGTGGTGGAGAGGAAACAAGCACAAAGGTCACTTCAAGCAGGCACCAACAGTATAGATTCACGAGGCTGGACTCCAGCACACAGCTACGACAATCCCAGTGGCAGCGAACGTGTGATGGGCTGTAGAGTAAGTAGAGACTGACAATGTGAGCACTGCTTCTGCCACCCCCAGATTGACATCATATGCTGATCCGCCATGCTGGGGAGGAGGACGCTGTCCTGAGGGAGGACTGCTGTGTATGTACGTTTGCTGGCACAGCAAATTCTTGCTGGAGAGGCTGTGGAGGTGTTCATGTGTACACACCTCAGGGACTCTACTCAGACTGTGCCAAGATCATTTGTAGGTTTGACCCTTGAACAGGGGGGCAGTGTAGCAAGCTGGTGTGGCCACGCAAAGAGCCCCCTGAAAGAAAACCAGACAAGCAGTAAGAGAGACTTTTAAACCAATATATATGTGTATATTGTTAGCTTAAACAAAGCCTGGGGTTGTTTGTTTGGGAGCTGGAACTTAGTATCACTGTGGAATTAGGACCAGCCTGCTGTATTGATGTTACGAGTATGTGGGTCATGTTTGTTGGTCTTATGTGTTGGAATTTCCATGGTTGCTGCTGCTGAGAAGTGGGTGGAGCCACAACAGTATAAAGACTGCCACTAGAGGGGAATAGAGAAGGCAGTAGAGGCCATAGAGGAAGAGTCATGGGCCATTGGTTGTTTTGTTTCTTTGGGTTTTCTTTTCTTTTTTGTGGAACTGGACAGGTAAGAACTGGACACAGTAGGTAATGGGTGGCCAACATTCTTTGTATGTTTTATTTATTAGCCTAAGTTTAGTATAGATAGTTATTTTGTTTTCACATTTTTTTCTTTAGATTAGATGCTATATTTGGTTAGTTGGTTTAGTTGGTTTTTTTTTATGTTCTTTGCTTTGGTGCTGTCCGTGGTCCAGTCCTTTTTTTTTTTGTTTCTTGAATGGTATGATCTTCTTTTGTTTTGACTCTTCCTTCATGGTGACACTGTATATATTACAAGAGTGGCTTTAGTAAATGATATCTACTAAATATCTACACTACCTCACCACCACCACCCATACACTAACCAAATTTTATAGACTCCTCTTACCCCTAGACCTCTAAAATCCCTGAGGGGTCGTAACATTGACCATTCAAGTAGTTTTTCTTTGCCATAACATCAACATATAATATCTCTAACTGTAGGAATGCTTTGTTCACCTAGTTATGAGTTTACATTGCTGTACGTTGGCTGATGCCTCCTGACATTAGTCCCCAAACACCCTTATCACTTCTGGAATTTTCTCTTTTTCCCAACATCAATATTTGCAAAAAAATCTAGTAACAAAAAAGCCAATGTCTGTAATGACATATTCCCCGCCTCTTAGACCTTTAAAGGAATGCATGTGCCGAGGTCTTTGACAGGGCCTTGTGATGAACCAATCAAGGCTTGCTACAGGTCTACGAGGTAATGTTGGTGCCTAATCTACACAAATACCCATTTCAAAGGCTTCTGTCAAAGGACTCGATCTGCTGAGTGCGACCTAATAACATACACACGGAACACAATCACACCAGTGTGCTATTTTCGATGAAAGGCTGCAAAAATTGCCATTATGAGGTTCATAGGAAGCATGTGATTATTATGCTCCATGCTCTCTGGAAGCGCACACGGTCTCTGGAACAAGGCTGAGATTAGTTGCGGTAATGGATGCAAAAGCAGTTTAATGACAAAACAAAAACAGCGGCAGATAACAAAAACACAGGCTGTGCCAGAACACTGTAATCGGCTGGTGTGCTGGACGCCGCGAGACGTGCTGGTGGAACATGATTATTAACACTTGCTGGCCATTTTATTAGAAAACACTGCTCTGTGGCTCTGTTGATGCGCAGTTTGCATCAGCCGTCTTTGAGCTTCTCATCAACCGTCGGTTTCTGGCCCCAGAGCCGTGGATGCCTTTATAACTGCTGTGCTGAGAAAGATCCACCGTTCAAAACATACACGGTCAACGGTGATCTGACCAATGATGAATACAGAGTTAAAGAGCTTCTGAACAGAGTGGACCTACAACGGGAGACTCAGGGAACAGTAGGTATTAATGTTGAAATGAAGTAAGAGGAAGTAAAAAGTAGGTGTTTCTAATAAAGTGGCCAGTTAGTGGACGCATAAAGGCAGATGTTTCTGATAAAGTGGCCTGTAAATGGGTGTACAAACATAGGTGTTTCTAATAATGTGGCCAGTTAGTGAAAGCAGAAAGGTAGGTGTTTTTGATAAAGTGGCCAGTGAGTGGGAGTACAAACATAAATGTTTCTAATAAAGTGGCCAGTTAGTGGAAGCATAAAGGTAGATGTTTCTGATAAAGTGGCCAGTGAGTGGGAGTGCAAACGTAGGTGTTTCTAATAAAGTGGCCAGTTAGTGGAAGCACAAGGTAGGCGTTTCTAATAAAGAGGTCAGTTAGTGGAAGCAAAAAAGTAGGAGTTTCTAATAAAGTGGCCAGAGAGTGAAATCACAAGGTAGGTTTTTCTGATAAAGTGGCCAGTGAGTATGAGTAAAAACGTAATTGTTTCTAATAATGTGGCCAGTTAGTGGAAGTACTGTAGATGTTTCTAATAAAGTGGCCAGTTAGCTGAAGTACTGTGAGTGTTTCTAATGACTTGGCCAGAGAGTGGGAGTACAAACATAGGTGTTTCTACTAATGTGTCCAGTTAGTAGAAGTACAAAAGTAGGTGTTTCTAATAAAGTGGCCAGAGAGGGAAACCACAAGGTAGGTGCTTCTTATAAAGTGTCCAGCAAGTGGGAGTGTATGATAGGTGTTTTTAATAAAGTGGCCAGTTAGTAGAAGTACAAAAGAAGGTGTTTCTAATAAAGTGGCCAGAGAGTGAAATCTTGAGGTAGGTGCTTCTTAAAAAGCATCTAGTGAGTGGGAGAACAAAAGTAGGTGTTTCTAATAAGGTGACCAGTTAGTAGAAGTACAAGGTAGGTGTTTCTAATAAAGTGGCCAGTTAGTGGAAGCATATGGTTGGTGTTTCTAATAAAGCGACCAGTTAGTAGAAGCACAAGGTAGGTGTGTCTAATAAAGTGGCCAGAGGTAGGTCCTTCTAATAAAGTGGTCAGTTAGTGGAAGCACATAGTGGGTGTTTCCAATAAAGTGGCCAGTTTTTGGATGCACATGATAGGTGTTTCTGATAAAGTGTCCAGTGAGTGAAAGTACAAGGTAGGTGTTTCTAATAAAATGGCCAGATGTAGGTGCTTCTTATGAAGTGGCCAGTTAGTGGAAGCACATGGTAGGTGTTTCCAATAAAGTGGCCAGTTTTTTTGGATGAACCTGGTAGGTGTTTCTGATAAAGTGTCCAGTGAGTGGAAGTACAAGGTAGGTGCTTCTTATAAAGTGGCCAGTGAGTGGGAGTGTGTGATAGGTGGGAGTGTATGATAGGTGTTTCTATTAAAGTGGTCAGTGAAGTTGGCCGGTGAAGGTTCTCTCTCAACTCTGGACTGCAGCTGATGTTCACAGTATGTTTACTCCATCCTACATTTGCTTCAGATATGAGCACTGTGCCAAAACTAGAGGGTCCAGCCTTTGTTTACTCTCACTGTTTCAATTATAAGCCATGCTGCCTCGCAGCAATGCAGTCACAACAACAACAACACAAAGTCCATAGTGGACTAAAAAAAATAAAATAAATAAAAAATCTATAATTCCAAAAGCAAAGCAATTCCGTACCCCATTATTCATTCTTTCTCCCCCATTATGACATTCCAGTAGATTCATAAACATTTCATAGGCAGCAGTGGCAGTACTGGCATCTGACAGAAAGATAAATGTGTTGTATATGAAATGTTCTAATAATTTCTCATTTGCATCGGGGAGGAATATTAAGCATGTTAACCCTGAACTGAACTGAAAGTGTGATATGATTGGGGGGTGGGGTGGAGGGGGGAAGGTGTGTATGATGACAGGTTTTATGCCTTTTAATGGAGCAGATGTTATGCAAATTCCGAAGACTCATCAGTTGGTCGAAGCAGGAGGGCTGTGATTGACGTTGGCATTGTGTTGGCTGAAGGGCATTTATTATGATTTCAGCTGCTTTTAACTCGGTGATCTTCAGAACTACATTAGGCCGTATAAAGTAGCGCGCAGGTCGGGGATGGCTGTTAGGTGAATTTTAATGGTGTGTTTTTTTTTTTTTTTCCCCAAATAGAAAAGAAATGGAGCTAATGTGTTTTAATTTGAGAAGCTCCATGATGGGTTTGATGAGATATGTGACAAGAGTTTGAAGTCCACATTGTGAGTGAAACACTTAGTCGCGCCATCTGGAGAAGCACTCAACGTGGGCAGTTGTGCGTGTGCGCGCAGATCTTCAGTCTTCAAAAGTTTGAGACGGCAAGGCCTTTTTTTTTTCTTCGGGAAAACTCCCAAAAACTTGGCTAAACTTTGGTCGTTTAGTTCATTTGATTGACAGCTGGGCCTGCTCCTTGCTGATTGGCTGGACTTCATCTTACCACCATCACCCCATGTACACAGAGTAAGCTGGCTCTGGTGTCTCAGTAGACTAATCATGGATATTTTGTTGTCTGCCGTAGATGCACAGTGTGTTTTATGCTCAGACGGGAGTTTTTTTTTATTATGATTTGAATTTGATTAAAAGTTATTGTGCATCCAGTTATTATGTGGGAGGCGTTGAGGCAGCTAAGCTTCTAACATCACCAGATTCATTAGAATCAGAATAGATCCAAATAAACCAAAAGGGGAATCCCAATTGTTCAACATTTATGAATGATTCAGTGTTTGTGATGTAGATGGAGTGGGTTTGGTGTGGAATGGTTGATTGTAGAGACTCCCCATAGTGGTGCTGATGGGAACCAGGGGTCAGTATATCAGGACAGTTACAGCCATTTCGTTTATTATCAAACCCACCAGTGAACCTACATGGTTTTCTGGGTCAGTGTTGGTCTATGACTAGATAAGCAGTGTTTACACACTGAAGAATTTGACCTCCACATTTAACCCATCTATGCAGTGAAACACTCACGCACACACACACTAGGGGGCAGTGAGCACACTTGACCAGAGTGATGGGCAGCCCTATCCACAGTGCCTTGGAAGCCTGGGGTGTCTCGCTCAATGGATCAAACCAGCGACCTTCCCCAACATTCTCAGACAACTACTTTCTGTGAGGGAGATTTTTAGATGTGGACGTCTGGTTCCATTCACCACCACTGAAAACAGCTCTGACTCTCCCGAATGGAATATTTCACAGCAAAGCACTCTAAATAAGTTTTTTTAATTATGCAGAGATTTTCAGTGGAGTTTCCCTTCACACCACTTTGATATTGTCTAGTCTGTCTAGTGCCAGATTTCTCCTGGACACCTCTGGCTGTCACATGGACTTGTTAAATTCCATGACCAGCACACTTGGTTAAAGATAATGAATTACAGATTAGTTTAAGCATCACAATAAACTGTAATACTACACTATAGATGGAAATATTATAAACAAAGACAAACACATTTTTATGTAGCAAGATAATGTAACTAATGGAAAACATACTGTATGTATATATCTATAGTAGAGATGGAAGGATCAGGGTTATGTATCGTTATCGGCCGATTTTTAATCAAAATATGTGATCAGTCATAGGCCGATATTTCTCCAATTTAGAGCCGATCCTGAGAGCCGATCGATGGCGTTAAACATATGAGCCTAATTTCTGTATTTTCAGCTAGTGTTTCATCCAGGAAGAGGAGAACCTCCTTCCTGCAATTCCTATCTGAACCACTAGGAAATACATACTCTTTCATTTTCCACAGACTGACTAAAGCAGCGACGTCACTGAAAGTAAACATGTCCGTCTGGCAGTGTTTACCGTACGTGACGGGCTCATCCAGGACGTATTTAAATTAGTTAAATCAGTGTGTCTCGTTGAGGAACCAAGACAAAGACATTTAACACTACTAATCTGATACAGCACTGCACACAACTGAATACAGTAAGTATCAGCAAACAGCAGAGCTAGCGCGCACAGCTAACACAAAACAAACAACCCAGAACAGATAATAACCCAGTACAGACCAGATCTGACCGGTACGAACAGAACAGCAGCAACAATTCAAGATCTACATTTAATGATTGCAGTTTTTTGTTTAAAATAATCCAGAGTTTTTACTGCATGTATTTAATTATCTTTTTTAGTTTTAAATTAAGGGTCTAAATGTAAGGATTGCAGTATTGAGGATATTTGTTTGATTTATTTTGTTTATTTAGTTAAAAATATTATGCTGTTTCACATGAGCTCATTAAAAATGGTAATAATACAGTTTAGACCATGTTTCATGATTTGCTTGCGCTAATAACTACATGTAGCCCTGCCGTGGCATATAGCCCCGCCCTCGATCGGTATCGGCTATCAGACGATCGTGCTGAAAGGTGATCGGCGATCGGAATCGGCCTCAAAAACACTGTTAGTCCATGAAATCTCTCTTCTGTGTTTGATGTCTCTCTGTTTACCTCAGTGAGGAGCTTCTACACATCCTTTCAGACCCACAGTCTTGAGGTGTCTTCTCAAAGTGGAAGGATGAGCACAAACACCTGTGGATGTTTTCAGATCTAAAGTAAGAGTGGAGCTTTATTTTCTCCTCCCTCTCTGCTACTTACAGTCACTGTTGGAGGTTGTGGTGCTAATAAAGGTGGAGCTGCTCGTCTTTTCAGTCTCTTCAGTGTTGAACGTTGAGCTGAAGCTGCTCCAGGGTTTGAGAAACCGTCCACAGTGAAATGTACAGACTGCAGAGAGAGTGGGATCCTGTTAAAGATGTGGGAACTGAAGTTCAGCAGCTTGTTTTGGGCATTCTCTGTTACACCTTAAATGGTGCTCCAGTTACATACTGGCATCTGTACAAGCTGCAGTATTTAGGGTGGAGCATTAGATGAAGAATGTGGAGAAGAGGAACTTCAGGCTGGTTTAAAGATGAACATGTAGCCCTGACAGTTGGGTCAGTTGGGAAGGAACCAACACAGCCTGGAACGCTGGAATTCTCCACATATCTCCACAGTTTGGTTGGTGTTGTGGTTGTGTGTAAATGTTCTGGTTGCTGGTTGGTGTTGTGGTTGTGTATAAATGTTCTGGTTGCTGGTTGGTGTTGTGGTTGAGTATAAATGTTCTGGTTGCTGGTTGGTGTTGTGGTTGTGTGTAAATGTTCTGGTTGCTGGTTGGTGTTGTGGTTGTGTATAAATGTTCTGGTTGCTGGTTGGTGTTGTGGTTGTGTGTAAATGTTCTGGTTGGTGTTGTGGTTGTGTGTAAATATTCTGGTTGCTGGTTGTTGTTGTGGTTGTGTGTAAATGTTCTGGTTGCTGGTTGGTGTTGTGGTTGTGTGTAAATGTTCTGGTTGCTGGTTGGTGTTGTGGTTGTGTGTAAATGTTCTGGTTGCTGGTTGGTGTTGTGGTTGTGTGTAAATGTTCTGGTTGCTGGTTGGTGTTGTGGTTGTGTGTAAATGTTCTGGTTGCTGGTTGGTGTTGTGGTTGTGTGTAAATGTTCTGGTTGCTGGTTGGTGTTGTGGTTGTGTGTAAATGTTCTGGTTGCTGGTTGGTGTTGTGGTTGTGTGTAAATGTTCTGGTTGGTGTTGTGGTTGTGTGCAAATGTTCTGGTTGCTGGTTGGTGTTGTGGTTGTGTGTAAATGTTCTGGTTGCTGGTTGGTGTTGTGGTTGTGTGTAAATGTTCTGGTTGCTGGTTGTTGTTGTGTTTGTGTGTAAATGTTCTGGTTGCTGGTTGGTGTTGTGGTTGTGTGTAAATGTTCTGGTTGGTGTTGTGGTTGTGTGTAAATGTTCTGGTTGCTGGTTGGTGTTGTGGTTGTGTGTAAATGTTCTGGTTGGTGTTGTGGTTGTGTGTAAATGTTCTGGTTGCTGGTTGGTGTTGTGGTTGTGTGTAAATGTTCTGGTTGGTGTTGTGGTTGTGTGTAAATGTTCTGGTTGCTGGTTGGTGTTGTGGTTGTGTGTAAATGTTCTGATTGCTGGTTGTTCTTGTAGTTGTCTGCAGCCAGTTTGACTGGAAATGAGATAAATGAAGATCAGGCCTTCAGACAACCTCAAATATCAGCTACTCGAAGCAATTCTGGGCTGCTGGTTTGCGTAGAGCTGCGAGAGCACCCTGTTAACCTGTAGCCTTTCACTCCGGCCCATTACGTACGGGAGACGTGATTGGGTGTGACACTTGCGAGTGTGTTGTGATCCGTTTTGTCGTTCTCCACCTCCCGCCCGACCTTGACTCCAACCCCGAGGTCACGCCCCAGCGAGTGCCTCGCCTCCGCACGCACGGCGGAAAGGTCGGCGCTTACCTGCAGGTTAGTAATCTAAAGCTTTTCCCTCCAAGCCGTTCCTGAATATACGACTGAATCAACCTTCAAGAGCAAAATAGAGAGGTTAACTGGCGGAGGGAAAGCAAAAAGGAAGGGAATGTGAAAGAAGAAGAAAGAGAGAGAGAAAGAGAGAGAGAGAGTGAGAGATGATGTAGCTTTGAATTCATTTGCAGGCGGAGGAAAGGTCTGGGCCGTGGGGTGCGTGTCAGCGAGGTCGAGCTGCAGCGGAGGCCTCCGGGCCAAACACATGTGCGAGAGGACGCGCTTCGATTGTTTTTATTTGACCCGTTATGATTCGCAGCCGAGAGCAATCACTCTTCAGCTAGTGTTTATTTTCTCATTTCATTTTTTTTTAACAGCCTTCGCCCGCTCCCCGAGGTAATTAAGATAAAAATATCGGAGGGGTGTACGTGTGTGAGTGCTTGTTGCTGGAGATGAGAAGAAAAGTACAGTCGTGATCAATAGCAGGGCGAAAATTACAAATCCATACAAGCTCCTGCGACACGGAGACAAACAAACGGACGGCGCTTTATACGGAAAGAAAAGAGGAGCTTATCGGAGCCATGAGCGCTTTAACACAGCAGGACATTCAGAGCTGGAGAATCATATCCCTGGGGTAGAACCGAGCACAGCTATCAGATACAACTCAACACGTACATGATGTACGGACAGACAGCTGATAAATAGC
>CM038713.1:41291036-41318536 GCA_021613375.1 Megaleporinus macrocephalus
GATTGGGGGAGGGCAGAGAGGAAAGAGAGAGGAAAAGTGAGTGGAGGAGAGGGGAGCGAGTGAGAGGGAGATAGAGAGACAGAGAAAGCAAGTGAGACAGAGAGGGAGAAAGAAGGGAGAAAAAGAAAACATGAGGGAGGACAGAAAGAAAAGAGAGAGAGAAGGGAGTGTGAGAGAGAGTTACGAAAGGTGAAAGAGAGAAAATGAGGGAAAGAGTAAGAGGAGGAGAGGGGAGATAAAGATGAAGGATAAAGAAGACAATGTTGAAGGAATGGAGAGAAGAAAGAGAGAGAAGGGGAAGGAGCTAAGGCCGAGTAATAGAGAGTGAGAGGCAGAAAGGGGAGCGAGGGAGGGAGAGGATGGGAAGAGAGATAAAGTAAAGGGGATAAATATGAAGAGGGAGGGAGAAAGAGATAGAGAGGGAGAGGGGAGAATGAAAGAAAGAAAGACAGGTAGATGGAGAGACAGAGAGAGATTGAGGGAGGGCAGAGAGGAAAGAGAGAGAAAGAGTGAGTGCAGGAGAGGGGAGCGAGGGAGAGGTAGACAGAGAAAGCAAGATAGATAGGGACTGGGTGGGAGAAAAAAGTACAAAGAGAAGAGGGGAGGAAAGAGAGAGACAGGTAGATGGAGACAGAAAAGGAAACAGAGAGAGAGAGAGGGGTAGTAAGAGAGACAAGTGTAAAAGACAGGGAGAGAGAGAATAAGAGTGAAAGAGAGAAACCAGGGAAGCGAAGGGTGAAAGAGACAAGATAGATAGATAGATAGATAGATAGATCTTGGTCTTTTCTCTTCTCGCTCCTCTTCTCAGAGAAAGAGAGACAGAGGAAAAAAAGAGTCAAAGAGAGAGATGTGGGACGAGGGAAGGTGAGTGGGTGAGAGAGACAAGACAGAAAGAGAGAGAAATAAGACAGAGGGAAAGAGAGAGAGACAAAGAAAGAGAAGTGGGATGAGGGAGGGTCAGTGGGTGAGAGAGACGAGACGGAGAGATGGGGGGAGAGAGAGAGCGCGAGAGAGAGACAGAGAGAGAGAGAAAGATAGAGAGAGGGAAAATAAGAGTCCAAGTGGGTGAGACGTATGAGAAAGAGAGACAAAGAGAAAGAAAGAGAGAAAATAAGAGTTAAAGAGTGAGATGTGGGATGAGGGAGGGTGAGTGGGTGCGAAAGTTGAGACGGAGAGAAGGGGAGAGAGAGAGAGAGAGAGACCAAGAAAAAGAAAGACAGAGAGAGAGAGAGAGAGAGAGAGAGAGAGAGAGAGAGAGAGAGAGAGAAAACCAGTGAGTGAAAGAGAGAGACAGAGAGAGAGAGAGAAAGAGAGAGAGAGAGAGATAAAGAGAGAGAGAGAGAGAGACAGTTCTAGTTCAATTTGCTTTATTGACAAATTCACATTTGTATTTGCAAAGCATTTGTAGTATAATAAATAAACAATGATAAATGATGATAAATAAATAAACACATATATATATATATTAAAGATTGTTAAAAGTAATAACATGCATATGTAAAACAAACATACAGAGAGACAGAGAGAGAGAGAGAGAGAGAGAGACAGAGAAAGAGAGAGAGACAGAGAGAGAGACAGAGAGTAAGAGAGAGAGAGAGAGGGAGTAAAAGAGAGAGAGACAGAGAGAGAAACAGAGAGAGAGAGAGAGAGAGAGAGAGAGAGAGAGAGAGAGAAACAGAGAAACAGAGAGAGACAGAGAGAGAGAGACAGAGAGTAAGAGAGAGAGAGAGAGAGAGAGAGAGTAAGAGAGAGAGAGAGAGAGAGACAGAGAGAGAGTAAGAGAGAGAGAGAGAGAGAGAGAGAGAGAGAGAGAGAGAGTGTTTGTTAGCTCTTCTCGACACTAACGAGAGCTGCCAGATCTGAAGGAGCTGTTTAGTCTGAGTTAAAGTTTGAGAGGGCTGTATCTCTGAGAGTAATGTACGGCTCCATCTCTTCTCATTACAGCTGATGGAAATGCAGAGTGTGTGTGTGTGTGTGCCAGGTTTATACCACACTCTGGGGACAAAAAAACCTGGTCATATACACGCTCGCTACGGGGACCTTCTGTCCTTATAGGGGCTCACATCTGCTTCTCCCACAATGTAATCCATTACATTTTAGGATCAGGGTAACCCTACAGTCCAGCTTAGTCTTAGTAGCAGTCCTGGTTAAGCTTCGACTTTGTCTTCAGTAAATGAACGGAAGCCTATGGAATGTCCCCGCAGTGCACAGAAACAAACAGGAGTTGATTAAAATGCAGGTTTCATTATTCCTGCGCTGTGAACACGAGCTGAGATTGGTTGAGACAGGACGGAGGCCTAGATCAGCCTGAGTGTGTGTGCACATATGTGGCCTGAGGCATACAGTGGGTTGATGTCTCTGTTTATGAACCCACCCCCCTCAACAACACCACAGCCCCCCCCCAACAAATAAACACACCTCTCTTTGTGCTGTATGACCCCGATCTAAATGAAAGAAGCTAAATTATTCATGTGCAGACAGCGAAGCATTGTTACACTTCCTCTCATTTATTTGTCCTCCTCCTCCCTTTTGTGTTTTTACTTATTTAGCGAGTGCTTGTCGGGGTCTCTCTCTCTGTCCTCCCTCTCTCTGTTAAATATTTACAGTGTGTGTGTGTGTGTCTCAGAGGGGCCGGGACGGTCCTGCTGCGACAGGCTGCCGCGCTCTGACAGTAATGGGACGTGAGCGAGCACTTTTAGAAAACACAACGGCGCTCATGGAACCGCTTAGTGGCTCGACAGAAGCAGCTCCGGTGATACCACAGCACAGCAGCGCAACATCTGCAGCGAGCGCTCTAATTAGTAAGCCGAGCCACTTTAAGCCGCACCCCTGAACGGGACGCTCTGGAGCAGCCTCGCATGAGTCACTAGGCCCAAAGCCTGGAGTGGGCTGGAGGCGTATGAAGCCCTCCCTCCACCAAGCACTAGGCTGTGGAGCAGTGAAACTGGGTTCTCTGGAGTGATGGAGCTCCTTCCAATACCTTTGGGATGAGTAGGAGTGATCCAGCTATTACATGTACAGCATACACTCTCAACAAATATGGTTCTTTAAGGGTTCCTTTGTAAAGACAGAGGCTCTACATAGAACCGTTAGTAATATTTGGACCTATGGTTCCATACATAGCGTTATCATTCTTCACATTGTTGGAGAAACGCTCCTAGCTTCTATGGTTCTTCAGATTGGCTGAGAATGCGTTCAACATTGTTCTAAATAGAAACTTTTATATATAGAAAATGGTTCTATGTAGCCCCAATAAGGGTTCTGCTATGGTTACAAGCTTGCCATCATAACCAAAGAATCCTCCTAAACCCATTTCCCAATGCAGAGAGCCAGGCATGCATGCACATGTTTCCTTGGTTTATGGTTCTGTTAGATGTTTAGAACCAAACAGGGTTCTGTAATTGTTGTTCTGTAAATGTGAAGCTTGTATAATGAACCATATACAACGCATTCTCCATTAGACTCAAGCCTGATTCTAAGAACCAAAGAAAACGTTAAGCATACCAATGGTTCTTTGAGCTTTCATGGTTCTATCTAGAAACATTGGGTGTGTCTCAAACCCTAGTGAGTGTGTAAGTAGGCTGTCTAGGTAGCAGCTGTGTAAGTAGCAGTGTTCTCTCCTCATCTCTCCTCATAAAACAGATTACTGAGACGCTCTAGTTAGAGAGAGACTGCGTCACGGCTTGTTCCCGCCCACTGCAGCACGGCACCGGTGGTTTAGCTGGTTGCTAAGCTACCGGCCAGCATCTAAAACAATAGCCAGAGGCTTATAAATTCGCTAGCATAAATGCTAATGGCTCGAGAATAAAACTGGTAAATGGTGAAGGACTCGTAACAGAGTTGATAATAAAATACTGTTTTGTGTGATTATATGACCAGAAACACATTAAAACTCCAGAGAATCAAAATAACTCACATTTTAAAACCACTTCACTGCTCGTAGATTAGCCTGTGGTGCATCATGGGATTGTTTTAGCGGCTGAGGAAGCGTTCGATGCTTCCTTAAAATCAGGTTTAAATAAGGTTCCTCAGTAGACAGCATGTTTAAGGTATGTAAGAATTGGGAGAGTCTACATGTCGGGAGCGCTGCCTATGTAGGAGCTCACTAGGTTTGGAGACACACACACTGTCTGTTCTAAAGAACCTTTAAGGAACCAATTTTGAGTTCCTTTTAAGAACAAAGTTCAACAAAGTCTTCATCAGTCTGAGGAACCGTCTCACCAGAAAGCACGTACATAGTTCTTTGGTTCTGTCATGCCCTGTCTTGTCTAGTCTATGCCCTTGTTTATGTCGTCCTGTCTTTACCCTTTGTGCGTCTGTTTATGTTGGTCACATGTCCATCTTTGTCTCCGCCCCTCACCTGTTCCATGTCTGTGGTTCCTCCTGTTTCAGGTGTTCCTTGTTGTCCATGTCTACATATACTCTGTGTTTTGCTCCTCTTTGAGTGTTCATGGTTATATACAGTATTGTCATGGTCCAAAGAAAACCACATACGTCCATATGTCCATTTGTCCATATGTCCATGGACACTGATGCATACATCACGTTGTTATGATCTCAGGCTTTCACCGATCAGCCAGAACATTAACACCACCACCATGCTTTTACAATATCTGCTTATATTATCATCTCCACTGACCATATAGGAGCTACGCTTACAGACTGAAGTCCATCTGATTCTCGATATACTTTATTACTCTGTTCTTTAAAGATCAGGACCCCCACAGGACCACCACAGAGCAGGACCTATTAGGGAGGTGGCTCATTCTCAGCCTTGCCGTGACACTAACATGGTGGTGTCCACTGTGTCCACTCACTGTCCACTCTATTAGACACTCCTACTACTTGCTGGTCCACCTTGTAGATGTAAAGTCAGAGACAGTAGCTCATCTGCTGCTGCACAGTTTGTGCTCCTCTAGTCCTTCATCAGTGGGCACAGGACGCCGCCCACAGGACACTGTTGTTTGGATAGTTTTAGTTGGTGGACACCACCACCACGTCAGTGTCTCTGACCCAACACAGTAATAGTATCTGCTCTATGGTGGTCCTGTGGGGGTCCTGATCATTAAAGAACAGAGTAATAAAGTATACAGAGAATCAGATGAACTACAGTCTGTAAGTGGAGCTCCTGTATGGTCAGTGGAAGATGTTAGTAGAAACAATGAGATGTTTTTTTTGGAGCTATATGAACTGCTTTCCAAACGTTTTCATATAATATCCATTCTCCATCAATCTGAGCAACCATTACACCAAGCAAGGAAGCATGTAAATGGTTCTTCGAGTGTTTATCTTCTTCACCAACAAGAGTCTTCACACAGGAACCCTCGACACATCTTTTCTATGAGTGTAGCTTGTTGGTGGAAGCTCACCATGAATAATCTCAGGCAAAGTAGAGAGAGATCATCACACAGTGGAGCTGATTTTAAACCACAGAACACAATGACAGATTATTTGGATGGTTAACGCAAGCGCGGTTATCAAATCCGCATCATCGCTTTAAAGCGCTTTGCAGGTCCTCGGCTGAGGAGAGCTCGGGGACGCAGACTTTGAAGTTGAAGTAAAGGGGTAAATAACAACATGGGAGGGAAAACCGTCTGGAGCGGCACGGGGAGACGAACAGAACGTTTGTGACGCGCTTTGATGTCCGCCTTGTTTGTATTTACTTGGTTCTTCTGATGCCGTCCGATGTGGCTTTCATCTCTTTCACTATCTAGCTTTTTGTCCTTGAAAGCTTTTCAGTGTAAAACCTAAATAGTAGGTCATTCGTCGCTTAGAAGAGGGAAAGAAAAACGTTCGTTCGTTTTGGTTTTTTTGAGCGTGTGTGTATGTGTGTGTGTGTTAGAGGAGGACATTAGCGTGCCTGGTAGCACTAAGTGGAATGTCAGACCGAACCATCTCTGGAATGCGGGGTGACATCTCACGTTCAGACACCGTCCCAGTTCATGCAAATAAACTCATGAATATTTAAGAGGCATGCAAATGAGAACGCATGACAAACAGGGCTTTTAGCTGGAATTTTAATTATGCGTAGTAGTGCAAACGAGTTTACTTTCTCTTTCTGCCCCTCTCTCCCTCTCTCTCTCTCTCTCTCGCTCACTCTCTCTCTCGCTCTCTCTGCTGTGTATCCACTCTGAAAGGCCATTGTGTTCGCTCCGTGCTCTCAATTCAGAGAGCTTATACATCGCCGGGACACAATAGGAGACGTTTACTCCCGGATGTAAATCGTGAGGCCACTGCTCATGTGGGGGTGGGGGGGTGCTCGTGTCCTCTTTAGTTACACTAGCGTTGAACTCTGTCATCATCTCAGCTGGAACAATACATGCATGCTAACTTGTCAACACGGAGGTGGCTTCATTCACAGCACAATTAGTAATAAATACAAGCATAGCAGATGAAGCCCTTTGTGAGTTGGGGGCTTTAAAGAAGCAGTGTGTATGATTGGGGCACATCCATCAATCAATCAATCAATCAATCAATCAATCGACCTTTATTTTCACTCGGGAGTACATTGAGGGAGACCTTTTACATGTATATGTCGCCCAGCATTACAATTATTAAACAAAGAGGGATTGAAGATAAATTAAAATAAATTTTAATGAGTAGTTCAAATGTAAAAGAAACAATAATAACAGAGACAAGATCTATCGTAAAAGAAAAACAAATAAAAACTGAATAAGAAAGTAAAATAAGGAATAAGACACAAGTAAAAAATAAGTCAATAAAAGTAGATATAAATATAATAGTAAAACATAAAATAGTAAAAGAAATAATAGTAAAAAATTATACAAATAATAAATAAAAAAAATACAAATAAGAATAAATCAGTAAAAGTATGGTAAAAGGAAATAAAAACAAATAAATAATTAAAAAACTGAATATCAAAATCATGACATAAAGTTTAAAAAAAACTATGCCTTCATTTGTGTGTAATTAATTACCTGTGACTACAGATTCTTAGCTTAGAATAAGCCTTTCATGTCCACACAAGAGCTGAGTGTCTTCCAACAGAGGCTGCCACCGCCATGTTTCTACAGTAGCCCAGTAACACCACACTCACATTTTTCTGTGTTGAAGCTTGAACTAGGTGGCGCTATAGCCACCGACTGGAAGATGCAGAAAGAAGATGAGTTAATGTTTGACCACAGTACATATTTATCAGTATCGTAATAAAACCTAGGCGGAATAATTTGGTAGCTCAAACCTCCTTAATCAAAAATACTACCAGCATTAAAGATTTGATCCACTCATACCAGTGCAACACACGCTAACCTTGATAATAATAACTGCTCTGTGGTGGTCTTGTGGGGGTCCTGACCACTGAAAAACAGGGTGAAGATAGAACAGTAAAGTGTACAGAGGAACTGATTGATGAGAGTCTGGATAAAAGTGTAGAACTACAAAGTGCTGATATATAAGACTAAGTGAAAGATGACTGTAGTTACAAAGAGGTGTGGCTGATTGGTGTATAATAGTAGAAGAACTTTTCTTTGGTGCTATATAAACCGTTTTCCAACAGTGTCCATATAATACACGTTCTCCATCAATCTGAAGAATCATTATACCAAGCAAGGCAGCATGTAAATGATTCTTTGAGTGTTCATCTACTTCACAAACAAGAGTCTTCACTAAAGAACCCTTGATAAAACATCTTTTTTATGAGTGTAGCTTGTTTTTGTGTATAATTTATTAGCTGTAACTACAGATCAATGTTTTTTCGGTAGCTTAGAAGGAGCCCTTTATATCTACACAAGAGCTGAGTGTCTTCCAACAAAGGCTGCAATAGCCCAGTAACACCACACTCACGTTTTTCTATGTTGAAGCTTGAACAGGCAGCTTGAATTACGCTGGAAGACGCAGAAGGAAGATAAATCCATGTTGAAATGTTTGGCTGTAGCACATATTTATCAGTATTATAATAAACGCCAGGTAGAATATTTTGGTAGCTCAAACCACCATAATTAAAAATTCTACCAGCATTGAAGCTACAAGGCTGAAGGATTCTCATAAACCAGCTTCTTGCTAAAACCTTATGGTGTAGCAGTTACACTCTGGCTCTGGTATTGAGCTTCTCATGTTGGAACTTCTTTATTTGCTGTCAAAATTTAAAAAAGAGACCCATTCAGAGTATATGCTTTATCCTTGAAGACATGCTCTAAGGAGGTCTGCAAATGGTCTTACTCAACCAGCAAAACACACCCTATTTAAGTCCAGCTTATCACAGGTCTAACTAACCACGAACTGTATGGCCAAGGTCGTTATCTCCAGGGCCTGGGGCAGATTTCCTTGGGCGGTTCCTGCCATATAACAACAGCTTCTGTTGAGCCATAAACTTGTTGACGATAATCTGTATAAACAAGCTTTTTAAAACACGGCATATTATGTAAGAAATCTTACCACACTTATTGGCCAACTCCTTGTTTGAATTATACCATTCCACCTTAAATGGTGCAGCAGTCATTATGACACCTTAGATGAAAGAATGTAACAGCAGCACCATGTAAGGTGGAACAGGAAAATTCCAACAAGGAGCGGATGGGAACTTATCAGAAAATGTTTACAGCCTTAAAAGAATGATTCTGAACTGAATTAATATTAAAAACATAATAAAGCATTTAAAACGTTGGACTAATCTGTACTAATGATATAAGCATGTTAGATAGAACCACTGAAGGGGTGCAACAATTTGTAAGAACCTGATGCTGGATAACCAGTTTGTGTTGTAAAAATTTGGAGAACTCAAATGTTGATTAAAATTGAGGATCAAAATTTATTATTTAGCATAAAAACACATGAAATTATCTCTTCAGGTCAGACGTATCCAGGACACTACATGGCCAAAAGCCTAAGATCCCTATGTGCAAGGCCAAGTGTCGGCTGGAGAAGTGTAAAGCGCCACTACTGGTAAATGATGGATGAATCTGGAACCCTATTAGTGGGAACACTAATTAGTGGGGCCAACAAAAAACATTAAGGCAACGTTTTGTATTACTCTTTTTGAGTTCTACCAACCGCTGATAGAGTTATGCTGAGCATGATCCAAGCTAAAACCTGATGTTTGAAGTTTTTTCAACTTAAAAATATTAGCGTACTCAGTTATTCTTTTAAAATAGTAGAACATACTAAAACATTTTAAGTAATTCAATAAAACTTTAGTTTTTAAGCATCAGTACACAAACTCTTTACACAGAAACTAATTACGAGTTAAGAGTATAGCACACAATCCACACTAAGGGACTGGGGATACCCATAATGCAATGTGTTGTTTGGTTTGAGGATTCACATCAACTTCTTTGAGTAGGATTACAGTGGCAGCGTCTCCACAGACCTTTCTTGAAATCTGTTATCTATAAGTTAGCTCCTATTACGTGTGCAGACAACTTTAGTATGGTTGTATTGAGCTGGTAACGTGAGGTTTACTGTATTTATGTGACGAAATCTGGCTTCACACAATAATGAGCCAACCCGTGTGATGCAGTGTCCTAAATTGTTTACTACCATCATCAATTCAGTTCTCAATAATAGTGTGCTAGTGATCCAAATGTAGAGTGTGTCGATCAGGGATCCATATTGGACACCAGACGTGGTGAGATTGCTGCCTATGGAATTGCATCAGTCCAGCAGTATTATGTGTGGGAGGTTGGGAGCTCAGAGGATTTGGGCTCAACCACAGTATAAAAGTTTTTGGCTGGTTCCATTGACTTACATTCAAATTAACGTATGTTTTTTTTCCATTTCCTTTAAAAGTATCATTTTTGAGATATGATGTTTTGTTTTTGACAGCAGCAACATCTTAGTCATACAAAACACAACACTGGTTTTGCTGGTCTAAGCTATTGTAAGGATTCAGACCCAAGAGCCTCGAACAGAGGGCACCCTCAGTAAGGGTGGTATTCCAGTGATAATGCTAACTAAAAACAGTAAATAGAGAACCGGCCAGAACCGGGGAACAAACTCGCTACGGGGAACGAGCTCAAGACTCCAGTGCACTGTAAACCTGGATAAGTTGATTGTACTTAAAGCGCTTTAGGCAAGTGATTGCCTTAAAATATTTAAGTAATGCAAACTAGAGAAAATCAAATGGTTTGAACTTAAACTTAATGTTAAATTGACTGGAAGTAATCATTTGAGGTGAATACAATGAAATCTAAATTGTTTGTGCTTAAAGTATTTTGTAAAATCAACCCTACTGACCATTTAATTCAAATGTAATCAAAATTAGATAGTAAAAAACTTAGTCTCAGATGGAAAAGCTCACTTTTGTCTGTTTTATTAATGTGTTATAACTGTTACTTTAATAAGTGTTAATGGTCAACTAATAACAATTAATAAACTAATTTTAAACCATTAAAAACATTTTACAAAGTAAAGACATTAATAATAAGACATTAATACATATTCATATTCATCAGATGGAAGAACTCACACTCATCAGTGTGTTATAACAGTTAACTAATACTTTGCAAAGTGTTTATGAATGGTTTAAAATGAGTTTATGAATGGTTATAAGTTGGTTATTAACACTACAAATTATTCGTAAACAGATATAACGCATTAATAAAACAGGCAATAATAAAACCCTTTTATCTGATGAACATGATTATATATCAATGTGTTATAACTGTTTACTAATCATTTATAAAGTGTTAATGACCAACTAAAAACTATTATTAAACTAATTTTAAACTTTCATATACATCAAGTCAAGTCAAGTCAAGTCAAGTGGGTTTTATTGTCATTTCAACTACATACAGAGTACACAGTGAAACGAAACAACGTTCCTCCAGGACCATGGTGCAACATAGACAGTGCATACAGACACAAGTGCAACACGAACAAACAAGTGCGGACAGACAACACAACACAACACAGTACAGACAGAACACAACACAGTACAGACAACACAACACAGTACAGACAGAGAATAATAAATAATTGCTGGTAGTGTGCAAATTGTGCAATGTGTAATAAATAGAGTCCAGTGAGGTAGTAGAGTTATTAGTGCAATGCTTTGTGCAAAAAATGCTTCCCTTTTTTATCTGGGGTAAATGATTGGAGAGAGAGAGAGAGAGAGAGAGAGAGAGAGACAGAGAGAGAGAGACAGAGAGAGAGAGAGAGAGAGAGAGAGAGAGTACATGTACAGAAAGATATCAGTTCAGACGTTGAGTTGTGTTGAGAAGTCTGATGGCTTGGGTGAAGAAGCTGTTCAGAGTCTGGTCGTGTTGGACCGGACGCTGCGGTACCTTCTTCCTGATGGCAGGAGGGAGAACAGTCTGTGTGAAGGGTGGGTGGGGTCATCCACAATGCTGGTTGCTTTGCGGATGCAGCGGGTGGTGTAAATGTCCAAGACGGAGGGGAGAGAGACTCCGATGATCCTCTCAGCTGTCCTCACAATGCGTTGGAGGGACTTGCGGTCAGAGGCTGTGCAGGTCCCAAACCAGGCAGTGATGCAGCTGCTTAGGATGCTCTCTATGGTTCCCCTATAGAAGAGGGTGAGGATGGGTGGAGGGAGACGGGCCTTTCTCAGCTTCCGGAGGAAGTAGAGACGCTGCTGGGCTTTCTTGGCTCTAGAGCTGGTGTTCAGGGACCAGGTCAGGTTCTCTGCTAGGTGGACACCAAGGAACTTGGTGCTCTTAACGATCTCCACAGAGGAGCCGTTGATGTTAAGCGGAGAGTGGTCCGGTCTTGATTTCCTGAAGTCAACAACCATTTCCTTGGTCTTCTCTACATTCCAGTGAAGGTTGTTGACTGTACACCAGTCTGTCAGCTGCTGTACCTCCTCCCTGTATGCTGACTCGTCGCCTTTGCTGATGAGACCCAGCACAGTTGTATCATTGGCGAACTTTATGATGCTGTTAGAAGTGTGTTTCGCAACACAGTCATGAGTCAGCAGGGTGAACAACAGAGGACTCAGTACACTGCCCTGGGGTGCCCCAGTGTTCATGGTGATGGTGCTGGAGCTGCTGTTCCCGAACCGGACTAACTGGGGCCTCCCTGTCAGGAAGTCCAGGATCCAGTTGCACAAGGGGGTGTTGAGGCCCAGCAGGCTTAACTTCCTGGTGAGATTCTGTGGGATGATGGTGTTGAATGCTGAACTGAAGTCTATGAACAGCATTCTGACGTAGGTGTCCTTCTTCTCCAGGTGGGTAAGGGAGAGATGAAGGGTGGTGGTGATGGCATCGTCCGTGGAGCGGTTGGGACGATATGCAAATTGCAGGGGGTCCAATGAAGAGGGGAGTTGGATCTTGATGTTCCTCATGACTAGCCTCTCAAAGCACTTCATGATGATGGGCGTGAGAGCTACGGGACGGTAGTCATTGAGGCAGGACACCGTGGACTACTTCGGCACGGGGATGATGGTGGTGGTCTTGAGGCACGTTGGGACAGTGGAGCTGCGCAGGGAGACGTTGAAGATGTCCGTGAGAACATCTGTCAACTGGTCTGCACACTCTCTGAGCACTCTGCCAGGGATGTTGTCTGGTCCTGCAGCTTTCCGTGGGTTGACTCTGCGCAGAGTTTTCCTCACGTCCACTGCAGTCAGGCACAGCGCCTGCTCGTCTGGCTTGGGTGTGATCCTGCTCACCAACGTGTTGTTCTGAGCCTCAAACCGTGCATAAAAGTCGTTCAGGGCATCGGGGAGGAAGGCATCACTGTCACAGGATGGTGGCATTGTCCTGTAGTGTGTGATTTCCTGGATGCCCTGTCACATGCGCCGCGTGTCATCCTTGAAGTGGTTGTGGATTCTCTGGGCGTGTGCGCGCTTTGCCTCTCGGATGGCCCGTGACAATTTGGCTCTTGCTTTCCTTAGGGCCGCCTTGTCACCCACTCTGAAGGCCTATGAAATATTAGTAAACAGTTATAACACATTAATAAAACAGGCAAAAAATGAGCTTGTTCATCTGACAAATATGAAAATATATCAATGTATTATAACAGTTTATTAATACTTTTTAAAGTGTTAATGACCAACTAATAATCATGACTAAACTCATTTTAAACCATTTATAAACACTTTATGAAGTATTAGTAAACTGTTATAACACATGAATAAAAGCAGTAACAGTGAGTTCATTCATTTGATCAATATGAATTGCATAAATGTTTTATAACAGTTTATTAATACTTTGTAAAGTGTTAATGAGCAACTAATAACCATTAATGAACTCATTTTAAACCATTTAGAAACACTTTATGAAGTATTAGTAAACTGTTATAACACATAAATGAAACGGTAACAGTGAGCTTGTTCATTTGAAGAATATGAATGTATTCATATTATAAGAGTTTACTAATACTTTTTAAACTGTTAATAACATTATAAATTCCTTTTCAACCATTTATAAACACTTTATAAGGGTAGTCTTATTCTAAAATACTACTATCTCTGCATTTAGGATCGATGATAAGTCTGTCTGTGGTTTGTGGGGATGTTTATTTGCTGTCTGTGATGAAAAATGTATTTTGTTTTATTCCCAAAAAGCTACAGCTTTCACAGCGAGCTGGAAAAGAGGTCAAAGCTGATGTTGGTTGATGGGGTGAAGGTTAGAGCTGGGTTAGATGGAGCACAGCAGCATTTACACACTTTCACACACACACACAGAGTCCACAGAAACCCCCACAAAGGCAGTTATACACACTACAGTGTGTGAGAGAGAGCTGGAGACAGTAAAGGTAGAGAAAGTGAGTAAGATGAAACAAAGGAAGCACTGCTGCACTTTTTTTTCTCTCCTCCGTCTTCCAGGCTGGAATACAGTGAGTCACCTTGAAAGGTTGGGATGTGTGTGTGGGGGGTGTTTTTCGTTTCTTTTTCTTTTTTTTTTCTCTGTCTCTCTGGCCTACTTCCCTCCATAGCCTTATGAAGCGTGACGCTTCATTACCGCCACATCTCAGCTCAGAGGAAACGTTCAGGTTTGACCCACATGATCAAGGTCAACATGTCCACAAAGTCCTGGCCTTCCCAACTGCCTTCTCCTCAACATCAGGATTCAGTACTTTATCGCCACATCAGCCGCAAGGTTGCTGGAAGTTTGTGGCGGTGAGATCAAAAGAACAGCATATAATACATACACACTACCAGTCAAAAGTTTGAATATCATTGAATCATCGAACTCATTGAATATCCATCACAGCTCTCAATCCATCTTGCAATGGACAGGTAGCCAGTCCATCACATGGCCAACACACCCTCTCTCACACACACTCACACCTATGGGCAGTTTAGAGTGAGCGTCAACCTAACATACATGTGTTTGGACTGTGGGAGGAAACCGGAGTACCCAGACGAAAACCCACTCAAGCACGGAGAGAACATACACACTCCACACAGAACCACCCACCGTACTGACCACTACACCACCGTACTGACCACTACACCACCATACTGACCACTACACCACCGTACTAACCACTACACCACCGTACTAACCACTACACCACCACACTAACCACTACACCACCATACTAACCACTACACCACCATACTAACCACTATACCACCATACTGACCACTACACCACCATACTAACCATTACACCCCCGCACTAACCACTACACCACCATACTAACCACTACACCACCGTACTGACCACTACACCACTATACTAACCACTACACCACCGTACTAACCACTACACCACCGTACTAACCACTACACCACCGTACTAACCACTACACCACCATACTAACCACTACGCCACTATACTAACCACTACACCACCGTACTAACCACTACACCACCAAACTAACCACTACACCACCGTACTAACCACTACACCACCATACTAACCACTACACACAATTTAAAGAAAGAAAAGTAAAAGTCACGGAAAATAGAGATACACCCATTGGATTTCCCATTGATAAGCAATGGCTATTGGTGTTTTAACACTATAGGGATGTACACAATATTGAACTAGATATGAAAAACTGGTGCTTTGCTTGATACCTCCAAACACAATCCAAACACATATCAATGGTCTGATTTGGAGAATACATTCAGGATAATTGCCATGCAATGGGCAGGCGACCTATCCATGGTGTACCCCACCTTTGTCCAATGATGCTGGGATTGGTTCCAGCCGCCCTGTGACCCCGACTAGCAGGATAAAGCAGAAGATGATGGATGAATAGATGGGTGAATTCAGGATAATTAATCATTATGTGATGTTTTGGGATCAAATTATTTTGGGCATACACCTCTCTGATTGAACAGTGATGCTCTGCTATAAGGTGCTTCAAGTATACAGTCATCCTCTCAGTGATGCCAGGAGAGAACAATATATAGATTATGTCTATCAATAATAATATCAAACTCCAGTGTTTCCTTCTGGAACATCATTCCCAAATACTAGAGGAATATTTTTATTATCATGAAGCCCAATACTACTAACATGAAGTTGCTTTGTGCAAGAGTTTCATAGAATAAATAGACTCTTGAATGCTTTTAGTGGAACTCAGGTTTGCACTTAAATATTTGAAGAATAGTTTGAAAGCATGGTGTTCTAGTCCCTCCAACATGTTATGCATAATGTTAAAAAAATAAATAAATAAATAAAATACGTCAAACTGTTAAACATATATCACTTAATATGCTGCTTGCAAATGGCATCATGCTACTTTATTACTATGGTAAGAAGTGACTTTCCACATAGGGGGCGCTATTACAAGCTCTCACAATGACTATAGTTTACATTGTTTATGGTCCCTCAAAATCAATGTTTAGTCAAGACATCATAAGGAGCTTTTATCAAGTACCAAAAGTTGCTGTTTGAGGAGAACAAGAGGCTGAACTTCCTGTTCCAGTTTCTTGTAGCTGTAGTTTTAAATCTCTCACCAGTGACCAGTCACATCACCCCCAGATCAACTGTTCACTCTACAATACTCACTCCTACCGAGCACACGAGGGTGAAGCAGCTCATTCACCAGTTTTCCTGTTCCACCTTAAACAGTGCAGCAGGAGCCAGAACGTACGTGCCGCTCCATTTAAGGTGGAAACAGGAGAACTGGTGAAGGAGAAGTTGCGCTGATGGCGCTGGTGGTCAGTAGGAGTGAGTATTGTAGTGTGTAAGGGTAATCTAAGGGGTGAACAGTGGTGATAGATTTAAAAGCATAGTGTTTGTTGCTGGTTGATCCACAGGACAGTAAAAGAAAACCAAACCACAAACCACGGTATCGAGGTCCACCAACCGCCAACACACAACAAGTTGTAGCTTAACACTTTAGTATGTGGTGGTTTGGTTTTCTTGGTGGTTCTTAATCTGCTGCCTCGATAGCAGCTCATCTTTAGTTCAGCTCAAACCTCTCTTCATCACATCAGCATCACCTCTAACATCTAGATCACTACATGGTCCTCACCTCCATCTCCTCCATTCGCTTTCTACCCTCCATCTGGATTTATAACGTCGTTGGAAGCATGTTACTCAAAACAGCCTATTCCATAGCAAGGAGCTTCTGTGCAAGCATGCTGGAAAGCTGCTGATCTGGTGTTCTGTTCTGGTGTGGAGAATGACCTGTAGGTCATGTGCCCTGAACACCGACTGGGCAGTGGGCTTACCAGTAAGACACATCCTGCAATAATTGTGAGCACTCAGTGATTCCAGGTTAGCCAAGAACACCATCCAGTCACTTGTTATCTGTGAAATGGTGCTCTGAAGAAGTTGCTCAGGAAATTCCATTCCACTGTGTTCCAACTCTTTAATATCTGATATAAAGAGGGTTTAATATTATATCAATGCTATACTTCTTGGCATCTTGAGAACGAAACAAGGAAATGAGATGGATATTAATTAGAGAAGATATGAAGTGCGGTGGGAGGTTTCTGAGTGTGAAATACAAACATTCAAGCTCATGAATGTCTTGTTTAGATCCCGAGTGGTTTGATGTTTCAGATTCTTCATAATAAACTTGAATATGCAAGGAATTTTATTAGTACTACACAGTCGAGTCACATAATTATGACCATCAACTAATATCCAGAGTAGCTGCCGTGTGCAGCAGAGACAGCAGTTAGACGGGCTGGGAGACTTAATCAGGTCCTGGTAGGCAAAGACGGATTAAGGGTGCTCTGGGCCCCACCCAACCCGCGCCCCTTGTGATCAAGGGCCCGCTAATGGTATGCCCTGCTCTTCTCTAGGGCCCCCTGGTAGGGGCTCTCATAACCAGGGCCATCTAAAATTTTGCCTCCCTCTTTCCAAGCACCCCTAATAGCCAGAAGTTGAAGTCAGAGCAGTGCCACAATGCCTTGTCTATTTTCATAGGGGCCAAAAACATAGCAAGGGCCCCAAAAGCAGGGCTAGGGCCAAAAAGCATGGCTAGGGGCTCCAAGAGGCCCTGGGGTCAAGGTCCCTAAAAGTCAGAGGATCCTTAAAGTGGAGGGCCCTCGGAAATAAAAATATATTGTATCATAAATGTAAATAGGTATCACAAAATGTTTTGGGCCCGGGCCCCACTGGCCCGGGCATTAATCCAGCCATGCGGCTAGGTGGTCACAGGTATCTGAAGCCATGCTGACTGCAGTGCATCCCACAGCGGCTGGAGGTAGCGTGGAGGAGGAGCCATAGAGCCAACACCACCATCCAAGTGGTCCTGGATGCTCAATTGGGTTCATGTCTGGGGAACTAGTGGTCCAAGGTAGTCTTGGTGAGCCCTTCCAACCAATGTGGGTTATAGGGGGTGGGTCTAGTCGTGTGATGTGTCACTTTGTCTTGCTGGAGGATCCCATCCGCCCCAGAGAAGACCATCAGCATGTATGGTGTACGTGATCTGCAAAGATGGATTCAGACCCAGATTGGTTAAAAGTGACCTCCACATGGATGAGTGGGTCCAGAGAATGCCACCAAAACATTCCCCAGACCAGAATGCTGCCAACTACTCCCTGCTGCCTTCAAAAGTGGAAAACGAAAAGTGGCAACGGTCATTTTCATACAATACCCGACTGCAAACCTCTATGTTCTTAAAAAAAAAAATAACTTCAAACAGTAAATCTTTTTTTGGGGGGCCTACATTTGGCAACATAGTTGTCTTCCTTTACTTAAGTGGGCTGAACCTATCTCTGTCTTTGCTTGAGGACGACAGGGACACTGTATCAGTCAAGCCTGATGAGGACTGGTCTGTGCCAAAGGCTGTGGAAACAATGAAAGGTTTTATAAGATTTATTAATACATTACTATAATCCTAATTATAGAGTTTTTAGTTAACTGGCCATGCAACAGAAAATCAATTACCATCACAATCATCCAGGATGACAAAGCAGATGTCCTTGGAGGTGAGGAGATCAGCAAACACCTCCGGCTCCGTCTTATTCATCTCTTTCAGCAGTGCATAAAATTTCTCTTTCACTAAAGGAAACAAAATTGAAAACAATGTTTCCACCAGATGTGTCCACAAAGCACTACAGCTCGAAATATAATACTCTAGAATAACACAATCTCCAAACGAAGCCTTCTTGTACTTCTTAAGGTTCAATCAAGGTAAGAGAATACAATACAGATGAAGTAGAATATAATACATACTTACAGAGGCTCATTCAAGTGGATATTAACTTAGATGTCCAATATTATCCATGAAATGGCCAGAGTAGCCTCAGGTATTGATTCCAAGAAAGCAAGAGAACACATGACCAATTATTTGAAGACTTACAGTAATTGGATAAACAAATAAAATCAAAGTGAGCTTCTGCTTGACTGGACTGAAAACTCTCAGCCATAAAAGACCTTTGTGGGTAAGACTGGGCACAGAGCTGGTCAACCAGGTACATACTAAATAATTGCTTGCTCAAACATTTCAAGTAAAATGTCAAGACAGTTATGTAAATAAACAAACAAATAAATAAATAAATAAATAAATAAATAAATAATTATACAAATTAAAAACAAACCCATCAATTTAATATACACAATTATTCGCTGCCAGAGGAGTCAACAGTATTGATTAATTGACTCCATGTAATTGTACTCAAGACAACAGCAGTGCCTTAGAGAAACAGCCATAGTGGAGATTAAACCTTTTTAAATGTAGATTAGATTACAGGCTGCACAATATAGCTGGTGGTACAGGCCAAGGTTATAATAGTTTTGGATTTTTAACTATAGTTTAGTTTTATTTTGTTGTGACTTCTCTAATTTAGTTGGTTTTAATTAGTTTTTAGAGTGGGTTTGCTAGTTTTTATCAATTATTATTTTTTATTTCTGCTTAGTTTTTGTATATTTTTCATTAGTTCTAGTTTTAGCTTTATTTTTTTTTACACTTTGTGCTAATTTTTAGGTGCAGAATTCAAAAAGGTCCGAATAAGTATTGTGTAATAAAAACTCAACAACGGTTAACAAAGAGTTGAATTGTGGTTGGAGTGAAATGCTAAACTTTTTGAAGGCAACACACACAGTCACATAGTCGTGTGGACGTCCCAGTCTAAACATATTTAGGTAAGCTAACGTAAAACTGCTCGAGTGGAAAAAAATCGATTTAATATCAGTCCACAAGGCTTATGAATAAATTGACAAACACGAAAACAAATGGTATTCTATCTATAATTTCAGTACAATTTTTCTAGGTTTGTAAATGCATAATACAGCTACAGTTAGTTTTTTCTTTTAATTACCGTTTTTATTTATTTCAGTTAACAAAAATGTTTTCTCAATTCCAGTTTTTGTTATTTCATTCGTTTTAGTTAATGATAAGAACACTGGTACAGGCTGCAGGGATTCCTTTAGACTGAGCTGTTTAAGAAAATCTATTATTTTACTGTATGGTTTAAACCAATATTGTCATAATTCTATAAGAAAATAGTGACCTTATTAACAAGTTATGTAATTTTAAAAACAAACTAACTTTTAACTCCTGAACAGCTAAAGGGGTCTTCGTTTTTGCTGTTTACAACAACCTGTAATGTTTTCTTTCCTTGGACCGCTTTTAATGCATTTAAAAGGCTGGGTTTCTGTAGCATTAACTGTGGAGTGTGCAAAAATAGGACTTCCTGACATCCTGACGACAGTCACCAATATAACTTGTACTAACTAGTACTTGCAGTGGCTGTTGAGCAGTGTCTGTGTGGATGGACTCAACAAGACTAAATATCCAGGCAGTGCAAACTTTATCAGATGCCTAGTAATCCAGATAGTCCAGATATAATCCAGATAGTCCAGATATAATCCAGATAGTCCAGATATAATCCAGATAGTTCAGATAGTTCATTATCCAGATAGTTAAACTAACTCATGCAGCAACTCAACAGGAATTCAACAGGACATCCAAACAGCTGGTCTTCAGGAACAAAAAAGCTTTGAAAATACCGTTTACCATTGATCACATTGTTAAGAGTCATTGGCTGAGAGATGAGTCATAGACTGATATTAGTGGAAAAGCACATGCTAGAGCTAAAAGTTACTAAAAACATGTATACACTGACAATGAAGTGTTTTTAATGCTGAATAATGAAGAATGTAATTTTATCCTGAAGAGCTACAAATGAACGTCAGCTCACTCTCAATCAATGACAGTTCTTCTCTATATAGTTCCCCCAAAGTCCATGCAATCCTTGACTCCACCTCAACAGAATCACGTTTTGACTGTGCACTCAGCATGCAGTGCTCTCCTGGTCTCAGGGACCCCTGCCAAGTGCTTTTTGTGATTGGACAGTGGGGTTGCGCATGTGCAGCTTTACTAAAAAAATTCCCGCTCAATGCAGAACACCTTTCAGCTAACTATCTAGCTAACTAAACAGAACGTGCGTATAGGAAACTCTGTAAGGTTACATTACATAATATGACTGCATAAAGAAAAACACGCATTGGATCTCAAAAGGTGAATGGTGAATTACCTGGTGCAGAAAATATCTACATCCGTGAGCTTGATATAGATTTACATTCAAAACACTTTAATAAAAAGATACGCAAATTAACTCTATATTCAAGAAAGGAGTATTATCTTACAAACTGACTGTTCGGCAACATCTAGCTCGCTAAAGCTAAAGCTAGCTAGGTATCTGTTAAGACAGACAGAGATATAAACAAAAAAAAAGACCTGACAGTCCGAACAAGTGCCCTGTACATTTGTGCCGCTATCCAAGAAAATGGCATCGTTGAAGAAGAGAACAATGAGCTTGAGTTGTTGAACTCTGCAACATTACACAGTGTTAACACCAGAACCGCATCTCTTTAATTCTTAAATGATTACTAACACTGTAATCTCAACACTAACAGATGTTCTGTGTGCAAAGGATGGAATGACCTTATAATGGAAAACATCGATACACTGACTTTCAGTTGGGAAGACATCATTTTAGCTGTATAGCAGAGGTCACTAATTGGTGGACCGCGGTAGGGTCTGGACCCAGACGTTATCCAATGCAGACCCAAAGCGATAATCTACTGAGAAGGGTTTAATGTTGACAGTGTTTATTTTAAGTGGCAGCACTTTACATGTCTTTACGGTATACCACCAAAGGCGCTCATCAGCCAATCAGATTTGAGCAGATTCGGTAGCAGCAGTGGGAGAGTAAAGTGAATCAGAGAGGAAGGCTCGTTCAGACTTTTCTCTGAAAAAAGAAAAGTCGATGGCGAAAAAATATAAAGTCTTGGCTGAAAAGCCAAGATCTCACTTCTCTCACTAAACAAGAGAAAGTGTGAGAAAGGGATACAAGCGGGAGATAAAGTGTTAAGATGTGAAATTTAGTTACCCTGATGACTTTTTATTTACTTTCTCTCTAAATAAGCACTTTATGATGCACTTTTTTTCAAAAACATTTTTAATGTAGCCCTTGTTTTGAATTGAAGTGAGAAAAAAAACATATATTTAAAAGTTTTAATAAATAAATAATTCAGTTCAGCATTTAAAACAATTAATATAATTGAATATACTGAATTGTATTTGTAATGTGTCGGCCTTTCTGTTGCTGATGACAAAATGCTGACATTAGGCTCTTCCACTATACAGAATATAGCATTGAATCATTTAGATTAGAAATTACGAGGGTCCAGATCTTGGCTTGAGGAAATTTGCTCTTAACTGGACCTTACTGAATACTAACTAAATAGCCCTGCTGTATAGTAACCGTAACGTCAATTGACCATCAAGAACTTTGGAGCCCAAATCCGTCCAAGAGACGTTAAAATTGAATGAAAGTCTCAGTTGCACCAGTACTTCCAGTATCTCGTTCTCAGATACAACGAGAAGAGGAAAGAAAGACCATCCCCTGCAGTCTGTACACGGGTCAACTTCTTAAACTTCCTTCATTACGATGACATTAAGTCATTTGCTGAGCACCTCTGGACATCTGCTGTCATCCGATAGTGCTGTCTGCTCCGAAGTCCTGAGGTTACTGTAGAGACTAAAGGAACTGAAAGTGTCCCGGAATGTGTTTAGAGTCTCACGCGCCGCGGCTGGGTTTCACCGAGGCTGCGGGATGAGGCTAATGCGATTGTATTTTAGGAGAAGCGCAGGGTGACTGATTGAGTTATACTGAGATCAGGGGCAGGTGTTAATGTCGCATTCGGCACCATCTGCGGGAGAAATGATCAAAGTGGAGGCTTGGATGGCCCTGAAATGCAATTCAGTATATCACTTTGTCCCAGAGTATGTGTGCAAACGTGAAGCTCGGAAATCTAACCTACAAAAATACCAGGAATCCAATAGACCGCTGACGTCTACGTACATATAAGGAGCTCTGCGTCTGTGCTGGTTATCTCTATGAGGACAAATGAAGGCCATTTTTCTTAATCGCCACACTCTGATGTTCTAAAACTGAGACTGTTTATAGCCAAACATTCCTGGATTTGACATCTGAAGTCACTAACAAGTCAGATTTAACACACCTGAGTGAAAATCACCAGATTTTAATATATTTCTGGTTGATTATTACTTAGAAAAGAGTCTTAAATTTGCCCTAGACTGTAAAACTGTATTTACGTTAGTGTAATAAGTAGAGTTCAGCACATAGAACTATAGGGATTCGAACCCATGACCTTCCGGTTCTGGCCAAACCATTTCTACCACCAGACTACCAAACACTTAGATGGTAGTATTTCTATGTCAGAGTGGAAATCGAATCAAATCTTGATTGTTTCCTGTGCTAACAAGTAGAACACAATAGAACAGCACTTACCAAAAGTTAATGGCAGTTTTGTTTAAATGCAGATGAACCAGAGACAACATGCCTTCCAACAAGGCAGAGACTTCAAAGCGACTCATCAAACACTTGTCAAAACAATCATTATTGCATGTGAAGAACTAAATTACCTCATTAAGCTACCTTCATTACGTGATCTCGACTGTCAAAAATGAGTCCAGGTTCTGTTACATTAGACGATTTTATATTTAGACACCTAATTTGCAGTGAATGGCTGGCATTAGCGGACTCGTTAGCTGGGTGTCAGTTATTACGCCACCTTACACTCCAGTTACATTATTTAACATGCTAAAGTGGACAAGACACATCTAATCAATCATCAATAATTACACAGTGTGTGGGATATATATCCAAATAAATCCCATCAAGGTTTGACATGAATAAGAAACTGAATTCCGTCTCAACTTCTACTTATTTCCAAACTTGATTGTCTATTGTCATGATTTTACATGGAAATGAGTCACCTGCTGCATATTGTCTAAAGAAGAATATTTTTGCTGTCCAATAAAAAATAGGATCGCCAAAATTCCAACTTTACAGGAGAGAACAATAACATACTTTACTTTCAATGTAAGTCAATGGAACCTGATTTTTTCCCAAGCTGTTTTGAAGCACTTCTATTGGTCCATTCAACATAATTTTTTTTACACAATGTAGACGAAATGTTCAAATGATGTAGAAAACTCACAATTGCCAAAAATAGAGATGCATGTTTTTCATTGGACAGTGACGATATCTATCTCAATTTTTGTCCATTTTTATTTTTGTACATTATTTGAACTCGACAGCTGCCGTTTACATGGGTTGAAAATTTCATGATGAATGGACCAATAGAAATGCTCCAAAATAGCCTCGAAAAAATTCTGGTTCAATTGACTTTCATTACAAGTAAATAGGGGTTTTCTCCTCTCCTGTAGAAGTGCGATTTTGGAGATTTTCTTTTGGCAGTGACAGTATGAAACCATGTGGTGGGCGCACGATACTATGAGGAACACATCAGATACTATCACCCAGCGCATTATGCTTTGTGGTGAGCTCCAGATACCATCAGGTGAGCACCCAATAATATGTGTTGAGCGCATTATACCATGTGGGGAGCATGAGATACTATCTGAAGTGCACCAGATACTATATAGGGAGCAATAGATGCTATCAGATGAGCACCCGTTACTGCATGGTGAACATGTGATACTACGTGGTGAGCACCAGACTATGAGGTGGACACCAGATACTATGGTGAGGACCAGATATTATCTGAAGAGCACCAGATAATACCAGGTGAGCACCCAATTCCATGTGTTTATCACATTGAGCTATGTGCTGAGCATCAGATACTGTCAGCTGAGCATGAGATATTTTTCAGGTGAGCAACCAATACTATGTGGTCTGCCCCAGATAACTATCAAGTGAGCGCTAGATATCTGATAAGCACCAGGCACTGTCAGGTGTGCACCATACACTATATGGTGAGCACATGATACTATGTAGTGAGCACCAGATACTATCAAATGTGCACAAGTTACTGTATGGCAAGCTTGTAAAACCATGCGGTAAGCACACAATACTATGAGTTGCACACTAGATACTATGTGGTGAGGACCAGATACTATCTGATAAGTGCCAGACATTATCAGGTGTGCACCATACACTATGTGGTGAGCACATGATACTATGTAGTGAGCACCAGATACTATCAAATGTGCACCAGTTACTGCATGGCAAGCATGTAAAACTATGCAGTAAGCACACAATACTATGAGTTGCACACTAGATACTATGTGGTGAGGACCAGATACTATCTGATAAGTGCCAGACATTATCAGGTGTGCACTATACTCTATGTGGTGAGCACATGATACTATGTAGTGAGCACCAGATACTATCAAATGTGCACCAGTTACTGTATGGTAAGCATGTAATGCTATGTGGTAAGCACACAATACTATGAGTTGCACACCAGATACTTTGTGGTGAGCACATGATACTATGTAGTGAGCACCAGATACTATCAAATGTGCACCAGTTACTGTATGGTTAGCATGTTATGCTATGTGGTAAGCACATAATACTATGAGGTGTGCACCATACACTATGTGGTGAACACATGATACTATGTAGTGAGCACCAGATTTTACCTGATAAGATCCAGACACTATATGGTAAGCACATAATTTTATGTTATATTATCAAATGTGTAAAAGATAATATCAAAAAATGCACTACATCTGTTTCTGGTGCTCACCACATACTGTCTGGTGCGCACTAGATATTTACCTATAAAAAACACCTTGTCTTTACAAAGGCTCCTTGGTATCAAAGCACCTGAATCCAGCGGCGTGTGCGTGACCCTGTGTTTTAAACCATTCAAGATCTCTTGCTTTCATCAGCTGTAATGGGCCGAACGCTGTCTGCTGGAAGACCTCAGAAGCCCGCAGATCAATATGTGTGAATATAAAACGTGTTGGAGTTTTATGCGAATGTGTCGGCCTGTTTTGGAGCAGCGCCGCTGGCACTGTGCTTCTGTCTGAGTGCGACCGCCCAGAGAGATGAAGAAATAAAATTGCTATTCCAAAGTAAATCAATGCAGCGCTACTCTCTTGATGCTCTGGAGATAAACACAGATAAATATGCCGTCATCATGTAAAAAAAAAACATATGCTATGTAAAAATCAAACATTCTAATCTTGTAATGTCTGCTCTTTTCTTCTGCTCTCCGCACGCAGCTCAGCGAGACTTCTCTTCCCTCCTGCCTTTTTCCTCGCGCTGAATTCCATTCGAGCTGGTTTTGAATGGCCAAAGTACGACACTGGCAAGGTCTTGGAATTGATTTTCAAAAATCGAATATGATGGTTCTCACACAGGGCGCAGCTGTCTGAGGTTTTGCCCTGTGAACGGGAATCACGAGTCTGAATCCGGATGATACTTCCCATGCCTGGGAGTTCAAGGAAGCGTAATTCGCTTGATGGTCTCTAGGTGAGAAGGTCGCCCAACAAGATCAATGAGGTGCTCGATGGGTGTTCCCTCTACTTCTCTGGTTCAGTCTGAGGTTCAGAGGGTGTTTTTTCTTTATTATTTCATAATTCAGTGTAATGCTCTCTAGAAGTTTCCTGGTCCTCAGTACTTCAGGTTGATGTCTCTGGATGTTTTGTGTTCATTTATGGTTCTGATGCCCTCTATGTGTTTTCTGCATGTGCTCTTCTCCTCTGTGGTTAAGTGTGATGATCTCTGGCTGTTTTCTCTCTACTTGTCTCTCATTATTCTGCCCTCTCAGTGTTTTCTATCCCCCTATCTTTAAGTGTGATGCTCTCCTTGTTCTCTCTAACTCCATGGTTCCATTTGAAGTTCTTAATGTGTTTTATTTTTTTATTACTTCATAATTTAGTGTGATGACCTCTGTGTGTTTTCTGGGTGTACTCCCCTCTACATGAGTGTGATGCTCTCTAGATGTTTCCTCTTCCCCTGTGGTTAAATCTGAAGTTCTCAAAGTGTTTTTTTTTTCTTTATTTTTCTTTATCACTATATTTCATAATTCAGTGTGATGCTCTCTAGATGTTTCCTGGTCCCCATTAATTCAGGTTGATGTCTCTGTATGCGTTGTCTCCATTTATGGTTCAGTCTGATGCCCTCTATGTGTTGTCTGGGTGTACTCTCCTCCTCTATGGTTCAGTATGATGATCTCTGGCTGTTGTCTCTCTACCTGTCTCTCAGTATGCTGCCCTCTAAGTGTTTTCTTCCCCTGTGGTTCAATCTGATGTTCTCAGAGTGTTTTTTTCTTTATTACTTTATAATCCAGTGTGATACTCTCTGGATGTTTCCTGTCCATCAGTAATTCAGGTTGATGTCTCTGGATACTTTGTTTTCCTTTACAGTTCAAACCTATGCCCTCAGTGTGTTTTCAGGATGTAGCCTCCTCCTCTATGGTTCAGTGTGATGCTCTATAGCTGTTTCCTTTTTTCTCTGTGGATCAGTTTCTGTGCGTTTTCTATTACTTGGTCTTTCAGTGTGATGCTCTCTGGCTGTCTATCAGTATGCTGCCCTCTTGGTGTTTTCTGTCCTTCTGTCTTTCAGTGTGATGCTCTCTGGCTGTTTCTTCTTTCTGGTGTTTTTGGGTGGAAAAAAAAGCTTTGTTCGTTCTCCATCTATATTTTGATTGCACTGTCGCTAAGAGCAACAATTAATGCTCTCCTCAGTACACATTCATCTGTCCAGATGCATCATCATCCGGTAACCTTTACCCACCTTCCAAGAGGGTGATAGTGTGGAGATGTGGACAGTAAGGAGTGAGGATAGTGGAGTGATAAACAGTAAGGAGACTCATGATGGTAGAGATAGTGTTGGGAAAAACCTCAGCAACCACTGTTTGTTAAAAAGGTATGTTCTTATT
>CM038713.1:41321036-41361036 GCA_021613375.1 Megaleporinus macrocephalus
TTGGGGTCCGTTTGGTTGAACCCCCCCACTCATATTCATCAAGACCTCAGAGTGTTTGTGTTTATAGGGAATTTGGATGCAGGTTCTATTCTGCTTGAAGAAACTTCACACTGTAAAAACATTGTGTTAACATTACTTTAAAAAATTAAAGCAATAGTTTGCATGTATCTTTAAGTTGAATTTCTGATCTATTAAGTAAATGGAACCTATCCAGGTCACTTAAAATATAATTAAATAAATTATCACAGTATAACAAAAATCACTATGTCGAGTCAACTTAACCCCCCCCCCCCAATATCAGCTCAAAATATAAGTTAAATCTACTTAGGTTTTGTAATAAGATCAACTAAATAAAGCCAAAAGGAAGCACTACAAATTCAAGTTGTCCTAACTTATTTTTTAAAGTTCTACCAAATATCCATGCAAACTACACTGTTAACTCATAATTAGTTTCTGTGTAAAGAGTTTGTGTACTGATTGCTTAAAAACGAAAGTTTTATAGCATTACTTAAAATGTTTTAGTATGTTCTACTATTTTGAAAGAATAACTGAGTACACTAATATTTTTAAGTTGAACAAACTTAAAACATCAGGTTTTATCTTGGACCACGCCCCTGTACACTGTTAACCCCCTGGGTTAATTAAAATTACTGGTAGTCTCTGTTCATGTGTATAGTTTAGTGAAATGGAGGGGAGAGTAAATCCACCCCCTCTTCAGGTGGGCTCTTCTGCATTCCACTTAGTTCTCATCCCCTTTCTCCCACACACACCTATCTTTTATATGTGAAAGTAAGATTTTTCTAATGAACAGACAATGGACTTTTGTACAGAAAAAATTTACTAATGTATTTCTTCATGTTTATGTCCATGTTTATGGCTGTTGGATGTTGTATCAAGTCGAGTGTCAACATTCTACTCAATAAACGTTTTTACAGAATAAAATTTCAGACATTAATTTCACATTTGTATACTGTTTTATTCATACATTTAACTATTGATGTGAAGCTAAGACTCTGGTAAATCCATTTCAAGCACCAAAACAGTTCGTCCACATAAGTAAATACATTTTTTACAAGATATATGATGAATTTTAAAATCGGACTTCACATTTTTCAGGTTTAGGACCAGATAATCTCCTCATACTTCCTCCAGGTCACTTATTACCTGATTATTGAGACAGCAGAGACCGTTCCAAATATTTTGATATAAAATATGTGGGTATTATGTTACATGAAAGTGCCTTTAAAGGCAAAATTAAGAAAATATTCAAAAATCGAGATAATGCCCATAGACCCCAAAGGGTTAAACTGGATAAGATGATTGTACTTAAAGAGTTTGAGTGATTGCCTAAAAACATTTAAGTAATGCAAATTAGAGAAAATCAAATGGTTTGAGTAAAATTAACTTAAATGTCAAATAGACTGGAAGTAATCATTTGAGTTGAATACAATAAGATCTAAATTTAGTTTGTACTTAAAATATTTTGTAAAATCAATCCTACTGACCATTTAATTCAACTCTACAATTAGTTTCCTGTAATCGCAATTAAGTTGTGAAAAACTTTTTTTTCCTAAATCAAAAGAACACAAACAGCAGTTAAATTTAGTTTGATTTTATTTAAACTTACATCACTGGGATCATCTAGGATGATCCTGACCCTTGAAGGGTTCAGTAGTGACGATGACTGGTTTTGATTGGTCTAGTTAGAATACTGTTTATCTTACAATAATTCTTAAATACAGTTTACACACTGAAATGATAAAAACACAGTAAATTACATTTTCTAACTTTAGATCAGCATCAACTGCAGAACAACAGTTTTACACCACTTGAACATGGAAAACAACTTACCAAGTTCCAGAATGAGAAAAAGAGAGGGAACATGGCGTCTTGGTTGATTGTAGTCCTCTGTAGTTCTTCAAGAAAAGAAAACAATGGAGAAAATGTCCACTGTAGAGAAATCCCAGCACTACAGTGTTTCTGTCCGAGGAAAAGAAGTTAAACACAGAAAACACCAAATCTTACAGTGAAAATAGAAAAAGACTTCAAAACCTTTACAAGCTCCACTAAACAACTCAAACTAGTCTTGACTGAACTGACCAATGAGAATCTGGCAAGGTGCTACAGGGGCGTGGTCCAAGCTAAAACCTGATGTTTTAAGTTTGTTTAACTTAAAAATATTAGTGTACTCAGTTCTTCTTTCAAAATAGTAGAACATACTAAAACATTTTAAGTAATTAAATAAAACTTTAGTTTTTAAGAAATCATTACACAAACTCTTTACACAGAAACTAATTAAGCAGTGAATCATCGAGTGTCCAGACAGTCCAGTCATCTCTCAAACTGACCACGCCCATCATTCCTGTCACATCACTTAACCCCTTAAAACCTTTGATTTATAACATCCTCAACATTTACACAGTAACCACAAGCACGCTGTTTCTGACGCTGGATGACAAACTGCTGACCGTAAACAGAAACCAAGAACATTAAAAAGCTGAAAAACAATACCAGCTGTCATGAAGAGTGAAAACAAGGGTCTGTGCTGTGGTCCATGTTCATAGATCAGTTATAATTCATTCCTTAAATGATCAGACACTTAAAAATGACATCATCATCTACTGTACAGACGATGTAGGCACTAGGGAACATTAGTCTATTTTTAAAAAAGCTATTTTTTTACGGACAGGAAGCTTTTATTATTTATTCATTCAATATCTAAATAGTATTAACACAGTAAGTACAGTAGGTAGCTTATCCTTGTGGAAACAACCCAGTACTATTTACAGTTCTCATCTAATACCTGCTTTGACTGCTCAGTACTTCATTAAACTAAATCAAGATTTGCTGCTGAAGGAACTGAATACATTCATACAATGTCTGGGGCGTCCAGGAGAAATCTGGAACCTAACTTTGTTCTTCAAACTGGAGCTCAAGATATGATCTACTTCTCTCACAATAAGATATTCATGTTACTTTGTAATGTATGTATGATTATTTACATCTGTTCTAATCAGATCTGCTGTTCATCTGCTGTTGCATCCAGGATCCAGAAGAACATCTTGAATTTGAATTGAAATCTTTATTTTAAGACTTACAGTTTGACCCTTCATTAATCCATCCATCATCTGCCACTTTATCCCGCTAGTCGGGGTCATGGGGGTGCTGGAGCCAATCCCAGCGTCATCGGGCGAAGGCGGGGTACACCATAGACAGTTCCCCAGTCCATCGGATAGCCAAAACCTATGGGCAGTTTAGAGTGAGGATCAACCTAACATGCATGTGTTTGGACTGTGGGAGGAAACCAGAGTACCCGAGGGAAACCCACTCAAACACGAAGAGAACATACACACCACCATACTAACCACTACACCACCATACTAATCACTACACCACCATACTAATCACTACACCACCATACTAATCACTACACCACCATACTAACCACTACACCACCGTACTAATCACTACACCACTGTACTAACCACTACACCACCATACTAACCACTACACCACCATACTAATCACTACACCACCATACTAACCACTACACCACCATACTAACCACTACACCACCATACTAATCACTACACCACCGTACTAACCACTACACCACCGTACTAACTAATACACCACCATACTAACTAATACACCACCATACTAACCACTACACCACCATACTAATCACTACACCACCATACTAACCACTACACCACCATACTAATCACTACACCACCATACTAACCACTACACCACCATACTAATCACTACACCACCATACTAATCACTACACCACCATACTAACCACTACACCACCATACTAATCACTACACCACCGTACTAATCACTACACCACCGTACTAACCACTACACCACCATACTAACCACTACACCACCATACTAATCACTACACCACCATACTAACCACTACACCACCATACTAACCACTACACCACCATACTAATCACTACACCACCATACTAACCACTACACCACCATACTAATCACTACACCACCGTACTAACCACTACACCACCGTACTAACTAATACACCACCATACTAACCACTACACCACCATACTAATCACTACACCACCATACTAATCACTACACCACCATACTAACCACTACACCACCATACTAATCACTACACCACCGTACTAACCACTACACCACCATACTAACCACTACACCACCATACAAATCACTACACCACCATACTAACTGTTCTGCTCTCACTGTACGTCCTGAATACGGCTAAGCAGACAGATAAACTCTTCGACAAATGACAGGTGTCTTGTCTTTTTATTGAGACGTTTCCCTTCAAATGACGATAGAGTAAAACTGCGAAAAATGATAATACATAGTTTTCAGATGCTAGCGCGTGGTGAGAATTTTACACATTCAAACATCCCAAATACGTAAAAAATAGAAACATAAAGTTGCATATTCATTGCAAAAGCAAACTAAAGTGCAAAGAGTGAAATTACAAAAACACACATTGCTATGTAAGCATGCCACCAATGTAAACAATATTAACTGTGACCATCTTAACCCTTTTAAATCAAATACATCAATAATACTGCTTGGAGATGTGCTAAACAACAATATTACTTACAGACAATGCTTTCTGTCAAACAACAAAGATGGATGGACGCAGATTCAGGCACACCTCAAAATCTCTATCAGCACAACTGACATGTAGCTAACTGTCCATTTCCTGCTTCCTGGCTCACCCACATAAAATGAACACTAAACAATAGCACCTCCTGGTGGCGGGAGGTAACATCCGCCAGAACACTCCCCGCCTGACATAGTCAAGATGTCACCATTGTATTATCTTTGTTTAGTCTTTGTCCTTAGTGTCCGACAGGAGGAGCACAATGCCAGTCACGGGTCTCAAGAAGGTTTTGCATGTTCCTCCAGAGGCGACCTTGACTTCGACTTTCCTCACCTTCCCATCACGACCAGGGAAGGTTTTGATCACCAGACCCATCGGCCATTGGCTCCGCTTGACCTGACTGTCCTTTAGCAGCACAAGGTCCCCTTCTTTAAGATTAGGCCTTTCTGTATGCCATTTCCTTCTACCTTGCAAGGTAGAGAGGTACTGGTTCTTCCAGCGATGCCAGAATACATTAGAAAGATGTTGCACCTGCCTCCACTGGCGTTTGTAGAGGTCACTCTCATTAAAATCACCAGGGGGAGTGGATGGGACTCCAACCTTTTGGGTAAGAAGGGTAGCTGGAGTCAGAATGAGCGGATAGCTTGGATCAGTGGATACCGGGACCAACGGTCGTGAGTTGATGATGGCAGTAGCTTCAGTTAAAAAGGTAGTTAACACCTCGTGGGTCAATTGCTTGGGTGTAATGCCTTTAAGCATTGAATCAAGTATACGCCGTGTCACGCCGATCATGCGTTCCCAGCTACCTCCCATGTGCGAGGCATGAGGTGGGTTGAACACCCAAGTGCATCCATTGTCGCTCAAGAACCCCTGTATGGCCTCATTGTTGCAGTGTTTTGAATCGATACCAAGCTCCTTGCATGCCCCTAAGAAATTAGTCCCACAGTCAGACCTCAACTGTTTGACAGGGCCGCGGATGGAGAGAAACCGCCGCAGTGCATTGATGAAACTCGAAGACTCCATAGATTCGATCACTTCAATGTGTATGGCTCTGGTGCTCATACAACTGAAAATGACCGCCCACCGTTTACTGTTGGCGCAGCCTCCTCGAGTTTGACGGGAAATGACTGTCCAAGGTCCGAATACATCCAATCCAACATAAGAGAATGGGGGCTCAGTGCTCAGACGGTCCATTGGTAGGTCCGCCATCTTTTGTGTCTCAGTTCTCGAACGTTGCTTGCGGCAAGTCACACAGCCATGAATGACAGCACTGACACATTGCTTTGCACCAATGACCCATAGGCCAGCTGACCTTACTGCACCCTCTGTGAAATGGCGTCCTTGATGGTGGACTTGCTGGTGATAATGGCGTACCAGAAGAATAGTTATATGATGACGACGAGGAACAATGAGTGGGTTCCTTTCATCACTCTCAATATCAGCTAGGGACAGCCGGCCCCCAACTCTGAGGCAACCTGCATCATCCAGGTAAGGACACAACTTACTGAGCTGGCTCTGTTTAGGGATCTTTTTCCCTGCTTGGATACATGCGATAACTTCAGGAAAGGCCTTGTATTGAAGACTCTGTATGATAACGCCCTTAGCCTTTGCAAGATCTTCTGGGCGGGAATCTTTGCATGTGTGCCAGCCTTGACAAGTGTTCTTGCTGTTTTCTCGCTTGAAGGTGTTAGCTATGTGGATCAGCCTTGATATAGTTCTTATAAGAGATCTCCAGGATGAGAAAGATTCAAAACGCCTTGGATCCAAGGGAGACTCTACAACCTGAGTGGCACAAGATGTCACCAGAGGGCGGACTTCTGGGTCAGAGTTGGGATTGACCAAGTTGAAAGGCGATACCGCATCAGCCTCATCCTTGTCTGGCCTCAACAGGAAGCCTGGCCCCTTAAGCCACATGCTTGACATCAAGGTGTTTGCAGGAATTGACCTTGAAGCCTGATCAGCTGGATTCATGTTTGTGGGAACGTAGTTCCATTGCTCTGGTAAGGATGACTTCCTGATTCTCTGAACACGGTTGCTTACATAAACATAGAATCTTCTTGATTCATTGCGAATGTATCCGAGGACGACTTTACTATCGGAAAAGAACCTCACAGAATGAAACTGAACATCCATCTCTTCTATGAGCACATCTGCAATTTCCACAGCCAGAACAGCTGAGCAGAGTTCGAGCCTTGGAACCGTCACCTCTGGTAGTGGTGCAAGCTTGGCCTTGCCAAGCACAAATCCAAGTTCACTCTTTCCTTCTGCGTTCGTGACCTTGATGTAAGCCACAGCTGCAATGGCTTGAGTGGAAGCGTCACAGAAAACGCATAGCTCCCTATTCATAGAACTGCTGAGAGAAATGGAAGTGTACATCCTCGGGATTCTGACATGTTCTAGATCTTTGAGGGAATTTTTCCACTCACACCATTCTTTGAGCTTCTTCTCAGGGAGTGGGTCGTCCCACTCACAAGCCTCTGTGGTAAGTTCTCTCAATAAAGCCCTGCCTTGGATGCCAACAGGAGCTGCAAACCCAAGCGGGTCATACAGACTATTTATAGTCGACAACACCCCTCTGCGAGTATAGGGCTTCTCTGTGGCACACACCTGAAAAGTGAACTCATCTGTGGCAACGTCCCAGCTTATACCCAGACTCCGTTGTATGGGTGGAAAGTCTGTTCCTAGGTCAAGATCCTTTAGTCCCTTTGCAAGGTCCTCCTTAGGGAATGCCTTCATCACATCTATGCTGTTAGATGCAAATTTGTGCAATGTCAAATTCGATGTGGCCAGTGTTTCCTGGGCCCTTTTGAGAACAGCAATGGCCTCTTCACAAGATGGAAATGAGATGAGACCATCATCGACATAGAAATGTCGTTCCACAAGGCGTCTTGTCCTGCCATCAACACCCTCATGATCGACGGATGCTCTCCGGAGCCCATAGATTGCCACAGCGGGTGATGGGCTGTTGCCAAATACGTGCACTCTCATGCGGTACTCTGCTACAGGTTCCTCCAAATTGTTGTTTTGGTGCCAAAGGAAGCGAAGAAAGTTCCTATGATCCTCTCGCACTAAGAAACAATGGAACATCTGCTTGATATCAGCAGTGACTGCCACTCGCTCCTTGCGGAACCGCATTAGCACGCCGAGTAGGGTATTGTTGAGATTGGGACCTGTAAGAAGAACATCATTGAGGGACAGTCCGTGATGACGTGCGCTAGAGTCAAAGACCACCCTTATCTGGTCTGGCTTATAAGGGTGATAAACTCCAAAGAAAGGTAAGTACCAGCACTCCTCTTTTTCATTCAGTGGCAGCGCTTGTTCTGCATGTCCGTTGTCGAATATGTTTTGCATAAAATCCATGAACTGCTTTCTCATTAAAGGTCGCTTCTTCAGCGTGCGACAAACTGAAGTGAGGCGTTGGATGGCTTGCTGTTTGTTGTTGGGAAGGCGTGGTCTGGGCAAGCGGAACGGCAGTGGAGCAACCCAACTGTTTGTGTCTTCCTGGTAGACTTCTTTCTCCATTATCTGCAAGAAGGCTTGCTCCTCGATAGAGTAAGAAGGCTTTTCATCTGCACTTGTTTGTTCAAAAACAGTTTCTCCCATGACGTCGGCCTCCTTTAGTCCAATTCTTTGTCCAAAATTGGGGCAGTTAGTCTTGTGATGACTTTGGCAGCTAAAGTTTTCCTTTACTTGAATACTGTTTTGACATGGGAAGAGGTAGCTTGGTCGACCGTTGTCCAAGATGTTTGTCTTGAGAACATTTATCTGAGAAGGTTTGTGTGCACTGTCAAGACAAATGTCTCCCACTATAACCCAACCCAGAGCTAGTCTCTGTGCGAATGGAGCATTTGGGGGCCCACTCAGTTGCTCGAGTGCCTTGTGGGCCTGAATGACGTCTCTACCCAGCAGCAGCAGAATATCTGCCTGCGGGTCAAGTGCTGGAATCTCCGCAGCAATATCCCTGAGGTGAGAATGGTAGAGAGCTGCATCAGGGGTTGGGATTTCATTACGATTGTCAGGGAGCATGTCACATTCAATGAGTGTGGGCAAGGGCAGACTGCATCGGCCATCAAGTGACTCCACAATAAAATGAGTTGCTCTTCTCCCAGTCACCTCCAAAACTCCTGCACAAGTCTTAAGAATGTATGGAGAAGCATTTTTGGTGATGGCAAATGTATCAAAGAATGAAGACCTGGCCAGAGACTTGTTGCTTTGGTCATCCAGAATTGCATAAGTTCTCAGTTTCTTGCCATGGTGACCTTGTGGATAGACGTGGACGAGGCAGATCTTGGCGCACGACCACCCAACAGACCTATCTCCACACACCTTTGTGCATATGGAGGTGGCAGTGGTTGAAGCTGACTCTCCCTCCCCGCCATTATCGGTGATGGGCTCTGCAACAGTGTGGATTGTCCATGGTGCAGGACCAGCATGGAGAGCGGTGATATGTGAGTCGCTGCCACATTCTGCACAGTAGATTTCTGTCTTACAGTTCTTAGCCTGATGGCTGGAGGAGGCGCAGCATCGGAAACATATCTGGTTCTGTTTCAGGTAAGCCTTACGTTCCTCCAAAGGCCTCTCCCGGAATGCTCTACATTTTTTGAGTGCATGTGGCTTTTTGTGGATGGGACACTCTTTGTTGGGATCCCAGACTTTTCTTTCGATGCTTTGCCTTCTCTCATGATTAACCACTTCCATCCTGTTGACAGAGATAGACGTTCTTGTTCTGTTGTGCCTTCCCAGATAATTTTCCACTTTGGAGGTCCCGATGGTTTGTGGAGCAGAGGACCTAAAGCTGGGGTCGTTTCTCATGCTGGCTTCATTTCTAATAAAGGCAGCAAAAACAGAGAAAGGAGGGAATGACACAAGATGCTCTTGCTTGTACCTTGTTCCATATGTCATCCACTTTTCCTGCAGCCCGAACGGAAGTTTGTCAACTATAGGATGAATTCCACGTGCAGTATCAAGGTAAGATAGTCCTGGTATGTACCCTTCGCTCTTGGCAGAGTCTATTTCCAAAAGAAGGTCCCCTAAGTCGCGTAGTAGATTGGGGTCCTTATTTGTGATTCTGGGAAAACGTTCAAGCTTATCAAACAGAGCCTTCTCCAAGGCTTCGGGAGAGCCATAACACTCTTGCAACCTCTCCCACACTTTAGTAAGTCCGATAGATGGATTGTTGATGTGCGCGGCTCGGAGACGTTTTGCGTGTTGCGAGGATTCGTCGCCTAACCATTTGGTCAACAGGTCAAGTTCCTCACTGGCCGTTAAGTATAAGCCTTGTGTGACATTTTCGAAAGAGGATTTCCATGCCCAGTAATCACCTGGCTTGTCGCTAAACTTTGTAAGTCCTCCACTGAGCAACTCGCGTCTGGCTAGAAATCTAGTGAGGTCAGACATGTTTGAATTTTCTTGCGAGATGGCTTGAGGTGTAGTGCATGGTGGTGGTTGATGCACTTTGTTGCTCCAGGATGGTGAAGGGACACGAGGGCTTTCATCGCTCTGAGGCAGGGAAACATAGGACGTGATACTGTGGCCAGATGTATCACCCTCCAGCTTGGGTTGAAGATATGTAGAAGACGCTGTCACATCAGGAGATTTTGCGTCTCCTCTTTTAGTTGTTTCAAATCTATAGCTTTGGTCTTTCACATACTCACTGGTACGCTGTGAGTTATCGTGTGTCTGACAGAGATCTCCGCTTATGTGTCCTGCCTCCGTCTCATTTGCTGCAGCCTCATAGACACTGGCTTCAGCGAGGGCTGCCTCTGCATCCCGTTCTTGATGAAGCGCATCTAAAGTGGCCTCAAGACGTATTTCTTCTACTTTGAGCTGTGCTTGCTTAACTCTCACTTCAATTTCTTTTTGAGCAAAGGCTGCTTTCGCTCGTGCTGCCTCTGCCTTGGCCCGTGCCTTAACTGCAACACTGCTGGCCAATGACTTATTAGAGCCCTTTGATGATTTTGATGAGTGGGTGCAGACTGATACGGAATCATCTCCTGGCTGAGACATGTTCAGGTTCTGGGTGTGGCTGGTGTATGTATCCCTCTGAGGTTTTGTTGTTGCGGACTTAATGTCTTTTTACTGTTCTGCTCTCACTGTACGTCCTGAATACGGCTAAGCAGACAGATAAACTCTTCGACAAATGACAGGTGTCTTGTCTTTTTATTGAGACGTTTCCCTTCAAATGACGATAGAGTAAAACTGCGAAAAATGATAATACATAGTTTTCAGATGCTAGCGCGTGGTGAGAATTTTACACATTCAAACATCCCAAATACGTAAAAAATAGAAACATAAAGTTGCATATTCATTGCAAAAGCAAACTAAAGTGCAAAGAGTGAAATTACAAAAACACACATTGCTATGTAAGCATGCCACCAATGTAAACAATATTAACTGTGACCATCTTAACCCTTTTAAATCAAATACATCAATAATACTGCTTGGAGATGTGCTAAACAACAATATTACTTACAGACAATGCTTTCTGTCAAACAACAAAGATGGATGGACGCAGATTCAGGCACACCTCAAAATCTCTATCAGCACAACTGACATGTAGCTAACTGTCCATTTCCTGCTTCCTGGCTCACCCACATAAAATGAACACTAAACAATAGCACCTCCTGGTGGCGGGAGGTAACATCCGCCAGAACACTAACCAATACAGCACCGTACTAACTAATACACCACCATACTAACCACTACACCACCATACTAATCACTACACCACCATACTAACCACTACACCACCGTACTAACCACTGCACCACCATACTAACCACTACACCACCAAACTAACCACTACACCACCATACTAACCACTATACCACCATACTAACCACTACATCACCATACTAACCACTACACCACCATACTAATCACTACACCACCATACTAACTAATATACCACTATACTAACCACTACACCACCATACTAATCACTACACCACCATACTAACCACTACACCACCATTCCGCCTTCTTCATTAAAGCGCTATTTAATTTATTATTATATATCGTAGCTGTCCAATGAAAAACAAGTATCTTCAAAATTGCAACTTTACAGTAGAGACCAAAAACATACTTTACTTTCAATGTAAGTCAATGGAACCAGAATTTTTTCAAAGCTTTTTTGGAGCAGTTCTATTGGTCCGTTCATCAGGAAATTTTCACACAATGTAAACAACCATCATTCCAACGATGTAGAAAACTCAAAATTAGTCACGTCAGTGCATCCGTAATCCTTAAGAATGATCCACTTATGATCGGGCACAACAAAAGCAACAATGCACCAGTTCAACAAATAGCCTCCTTAACAAATTTCTCCCAACTTCAATCACATCCTAAGTACAATATGGCTTAATAGGGTTCCGGTAATACTGGCCTAACGAAGGGCTTTTAAGGTTGATGGGATTCTTGCACACACAATTACTCAATGTTATTCAGTTCATTTCGCTTATTCCCCATTGTGGCCCGCTTACACACACACACACACACACACACGCACACACGTATACACGTCCTAAGGGCCAATTACCTCCGTCATTGTAGACGTTTGTTTCTCCTTGCGCAGATGTTTTTTTCTCCTTGATCTTTCCATTGGGTTTGGGCTTTGAGAGGCTTGCCGATCTCTGTCAGGCAGGAAGAGAAAAGCAGAAGGGTAGAATGAGACACTCTTGAGATGCTTGCAGGACCTGATGAGAGCCAGAGGGTCATTACGCGCAGCCCTCAGCGTAATGAGCACCCACATTCACCGAACAAGAGGGTCATTAGCAGTGTGCTCTAAAGATGCATTCAGTCCATCTCACTCTCTTTCACTAACACACACGCACACACACACGCACATTCACAAATACTGAAACATGCATGCAAGCACATGCACACGCTTAACAGAAAGCTGGTAATGCTTTCTTTCATAGGGCCTTGTACTCAGTGAGTAACGGTGAGGTCGCAAACAGCAAAAGCACCAGGAAATTGTTCTGGGAAATATGATGGACCATCTAAATAAGGGTCATTCATCCAGCTATTTTTGAAAATGGTTTAACAAGAATCTCCATCCACACTGGCAGCTATTCTCAGACATCTCTCCGTCAACATGAAGCCGAAAAGACTTGAGAAGGTTCACGGCACTGCTGGAAACATTGCATCTCCAACTTCGCAAGAGAAGCAAAAAACCTACTTTAATTTGAATGTAAGGGTGTTTTCACACCAGCACTAGTTAGTCCGGTTATAAAGGACTCTGGTTCGTTTGGTGCAGTTCGTTTTGGCAGGGGTGAAAACAGTAATCACGCTCGGGTCCGGACCAAAACAACCGCACCCTCGAGAGAAGGTGGTCACGGCCTGGTTCCAAACGAACTCCGGAGCTCTTCGTTTGTGGTAAGAACATGATCCTACCTCAATCTGACCCAAGTATTAGGTGTACTCCACAAGTTTGATCTAAACATCTCCTGCAGCCAGGTGTGCTTTGCATTATGGGATGCAGCAGATGGCGTAAACAGAGAACTGGAGAACTGTAGCAGCTAACAGGGCGAGGACAATGAAGCGAGGTGTCTCTTGGACTAGCAGTGAGGGACGTTGTCTACTTGATGTTTGGAGTGAGCTGGGTGTTCTGCAGGTGGACTGTAGTTTGGTATATTATCAGATTATTATTACAGATATGAACAGATGCTGTCTCTGCCGCTGCTCCGTGATACGCTCTACAAGAAATGTGCAGTAGTTTGGGAAAACCGGATCTTTTCCCTGCGTTTACTTTCCTGCTCGCACGCCAGATAGCTCTGACCAATCAGAGGAGACGACGTGCTCACGTGGTTTGTTGGGGCGCATTTTGGTGCGTTTAGGTTTTTGCCTGTGTGAAAACAAACTTAACTGAGGAGAAAACGCTTCAGGCAAACAAACGCATTAGCTGTTCTGGACCAGTGAAATCAACTACAGGTGTGAAAACACCCTAAGTCAATGGAACCAGACTTTTTCCAAAGTCATTTTGGACCAATACATTTGGTCCATTTATTAAGAAACTTACAGACAATGAAAAGGAAGTTTTCAAATTACACCAAAAACTGAAAAACAACAGAAATAGAGATACAAGGTTTTTTTTTTCCACAGCAGCCAATAGGGGGCACTATTAGCCGATACAATTTGTTGGTAAATGCCTCAACAACACCATGACTGTTAAAATTGCCCAACTAGAGCTTCTCTAATAAGCTTGGTCGACCAACAGTTTTAGTACACTACCAGCCAAACGATTTAGAACACTTCCAGCCAAACGTTTTAGATCACTACCAGTGAAACGATTTAGATACACTACCAGCCAAACGATTTAGAACACTTCCAGCCAAACGTTTTAGATCACTACCAGTGAAACAATTTAGATCACTACCAGTGAAACGATTTAGATACACTACCAGCCAAAGGTTTTAGTACACTACCAGTAAAATGTTTTAGATACACTACCAGCCAAAGGTTTTAGTACATTACCAGTCAAATGTTTTAGATACACTACCAGTCAAATGTTTTAGTACATTACCAGTCAAATGTTTTAGATACACTACCAGTCAAATGTTTTAGATACACTACCAGTCAAATGTTTTAGATACACTACCAGCCAAACGTTTTAGTTACACTACCAGTCAAATGTTTTAGATACACTACCAGCCAAAGGTTTTAGATACACTAAAAGCCAAAGGTTTTAGTACACTACCAGTCAAATGTTTTAGATACACAACCAGCCAAACGTTTTAGATACACTACCAGTCAAATGTTTTAGTACACTGCCAGTCAAACGTTTTGGTACACTACCAGTCAAAGGTTTTAGATCACTACCAGTCAAACGTTTTAGTACACTACCAGCAAAACGTTTTAGATACACTACCAGTCAAACATTTTAGTACACTACCAGCCAAACAATTTAGATACACTACCAGTCAAACGTTTTGGTACACTACCAGTCAAATGTTTTAGTACACTACCAGTCAAACGTTTTGGTACACTACCAGTCAAAGGTTTTAGATCACTACCAGTCAAACGTTTTAGTACACTACCAGCAAAACGTTTTAGATACACTACCAGTCAAACATTTTAGTACACCACAAGCCAAACAATTTAGATACACTACCAGTCAAACGTTTTGGTACACTACCAGTCAAAGGTTTTAGATCACTACCAGTCAAACGTTTTAGATACACTACCAGCCAAACGTTTTAGATACACTACCAGTCAAAGGTTTTAGATACACTACCAGTCAAACATTTTAGTACACTACCAGCTAAACGTTTTAGATACACTACCAGTCAGAGGTTTTAGATACACTACCAGTCAAACGTTTTAGATACACTACCAGTCAAATGATTTAGATACACTACCAGTCAAACGTTTTAGTACACTACCAGTCAAATGTTTTAGATACACTACCAGCCAAACGTTTTAGATACACTGCCAGCCAAACGTTTTAGTAACACTACCAGCTAAACGTTTTAGTTACACTACCAGTCAAAGGTTTTAGATACACTACCATTCAAACGTTTTAGATACACTACCAGTCAAATGATTTAGATACACTACCAGCCAAACGTTTTAGATACACTACCAGTCAAAGGTTTTAGATACACTACCATTCAAACGTTTTAGATACACTACCAGTCAAATGATTTAGATACACTACCAGCCAAACGTTTTAGATACACTACCAGTCAAAGGTTTTAGATACACTACCATTCAAACGTTTTAGATACACTACCAGCTAAACGTTTTAGATACACTACCAGTCAAATGATTTAGATACACTACCAGTCAAATGATTTAGATACACTACCAATCAAACGTTTTAAATACACTACCATTCAAACGTTTTAGATACACTACCAGTCAAATGATTTAGATACACTACCAGTCAAATGATTTAGATACACTACCAGTCAAACGTTTTAGTACACTACCAGACAAACGTTTTAGATACACTACCATTCAAACGTTTTAGATACACTACCAGTCAAATGATTTAGATACACTACCAGTCAAATGATTTAGATACACTACCAGTCAAACATTTTTGTACACTACCAGTCAAACGTTTTAGATGCACTACCAGACAAACGTTTTAGATACACTACCATTCAAACGTTTTAGATACACTACCAGTCAAATGATTTAGATACACTACCAGTCAAATGATTTAGATACACTACCAGTCAAATGATTTAGATACACTACCAATCAAACGTTTTAGATACACTACCATTCAAACGTTTTAGATACACTACCAGTCAAACGTTTTAGATACACTACCAGTCAAATGATTTAGATACACTACCAGTCAAATGATTTAGATACACTACCAGTCAAAGGTTTTAGATACACTACCATTCAAACGTTTTAGATACACTACCATTCAAACGTTTTAGTACACTACCAGACAAATGATTTAGATACACTACCAGCCAAACGTTTTAGATACACTACCAGTCAAATGATTTAGATACACTACCATTCAAACGTTTTAGATACACTACCAGTTAAATGATTTCGATACACTACCAGTCAAAGGTTTTAGATACACTACCAGTCAAACGTTTTAGTACACTACCAGTCAAATGTTTTAGATACACTACCAGCCAAACGTTTTAGATACACTGCCAGCCAAACGTTTTAGTACACTACCAGTCAAACGTTTTAGTACACTACCAGCCAAACGTTTTAGATACACTACCAGTCAAACGTTTTAGTACACTACCAGCCAAACGTTTTAGATACACTACCAGTCAAACGTTTTAGATACACTACCAGCCAAACGTTTTAGTTACACTACCAGTCAAACGTTTTAGATACACTACCAGCCAAACGTTTTAGATACACTACCAGTCAAACGTTTTAGATACACTACCAGCCAAACGTTTTAGATACACTACCAGTCAAACGTTTTAGATACACTACCAGCCAAACGTTTTAGTACACTACCAGCCAAACGTTTTAGATACACTACCAGTCAAACGTTTTAGATACACTACCAGTCAAACGTTTTAGTACACTGCCAGCCAAACGTTTTAGTACACTACCAGCCAAACGTTTTAGATACACTACCAGTCAAACGTTTTAGATACACTGCCAGCCAAATGTTTTAGATACACTACCAGTCAAAGATTTTAGTACACTACTAGTCAGTTTTAGATACACTACCAGCCAAACGTTTTAGATACACTACCAGTCAAACATTTTAGTACACTACTAGTCAGTTTTAGATACACTACCAGCCAAACGTTTTAGATACACTACCAGCCAAACGTTTTAGTACACTACCAGTCAAACGTTTTAGTACACTACCAGTCAAACGTTTTAGTACACTACCAGACAAACGTTTTAGATACACTACCAGTCAAACATTTTAGATACACTACCAGTCAAACGTTTTAGTACACTACCAGTCAAACGTTTTAGATACACTACCAGTCAAACGTTTTAGTACACTACCAGTCAAATATTTTAGATACACTACCAGACAAACGTTTTAGTACACTACCAGCCAAACGTTTTTAGATACAGTACCAGACAAACATTTTAGTACACTACCAGCCAAACGTTTTCAAGGATTCAAGGATTCAAGGATTCAAGGAGACTTTATTGTCATTCGCATCACATGTGGTACATGGGGTGGAACGAAATTGTGGTACCCAAGGACCCAGTTTTACCCAGACAGCAGTACTTAAATAAATAAAATAAACATAAATATATAAAATATATGAAAATAAAATAAACAGGAATGGAGAAGGTAGCAGCAGAGTGTATTAAAGTGACTGGTGTCGTAAAAGTGTCAGTGCAGTAAAAGTGTCAGTGCAGTGGTTCCACTAAGTGGCGTTTAAAAGTCTTACAGCTTCCGGAATGAAGCTGTTCCTCAGTCTGTTCGTTCTACACTTAACGCTCCGCAGCCTCCTGCCTGAGGGGAGCGGGACAAACAGTGAGTGTGCTGGATGAGTGGGGTCCTTCATGATGCAGGTGGCCCTCTTCCTGCATCTGGAGGTGTATATGTCCGTGGTGGTGGGGAGGCTGACTCCGACAGACCTCTGTGCAGCCTTCACCACCCTCTGCAGAGCTTTCCTGTCTGCAGCAGAGCAGCTTCCGTGCCACACGTTGATGCTGGAGCATAGAACGCTCTCCACCACACATCTGTAGAAGGAGGTGAGGACCGAGCTCCCGAGCCCAGCTCGCCTCAACCGCCTGAGGAAGTAGAGCCGCTGATGTGCCTTCCTGACCAGGCTGGAAGTGTTGTTGCTCCAGGTGAGGTTGTTGCTCAGGTGAACACCCAAGTACCTGTAGCTGGAGACCACTTCCACCGCAGACCCTCCGACATGCAGGGGGAGGTGGGCATGTCTGCCCCTTCTGAAGTCCACAATCATCTCCTTCGTCTTCTTTATGTTGATGCAGAGGTTGTTCTTTCTGCACCAACCCTCCAGGTGTTCTACCTCCCGTCTGTAGCCAGACTCATCACTGTTTGTGATGCATCCGACCACTGCCGTGTCGTCCGCAAACTTCACAATATGACAGCCTGGGTGGATGGGTGAGCAGTCATATGTGAGCAGCGTGAACAAAAGGGGGCTCAACACACAGCCCTGAGATACTCTACCAGTCAAACATTTTAGTACACTACCAGCCAAACGTTTTACTAAACTACCAATTATCCTCTTAAAGTTACAGTTAAAGTATAAGACAGTTAGAACAGTTGAAATGATCGTACACATCACATAGACTTTCCTATAACTAAGTATAGAGCAAGGTATATTTCATGTGGCAAGCTATCCCACTTTTTATAATTATTATAAACTGATTTTATAACATTTGAATGAGTCCCCTAGCATCTTCCGTCCTGAACTGCTGGGCACAAACTACTCAGAGCTGCTTCTTTAATAGAATTATAGATGCTTTACCTGCTGTCACCTGACATGTTACCTCTTTTCATTCCCTCTAACGAACTTCTCCACAGCAACAACATGCGTAATGTCAGTTGCAACATGAACACCCGTCACTGTAGTGTTATTAACCTGCTGGCAGCAATGTGTCACTCGAGTTAACTCTGCAATTCTTATTCTGGAGCTCCAGCTGGCGGCGCCGCCTTCTTATATTATTTTTGTCTTTCATGTAATTAAATATTAATACAATGCCTGAAGACTTTCTGCTCTGATTTTCAGGTTTATTAACTTCAAACATCTCTCCCGGGTTAATGCTGATCATCATACTTGTTTCTCTGGTTAAAGGCAGTCTGCAGTTCTCGCTGCAGTCCCTACAGCAGGCCGAGGTTGGAGCTCCAGAAGCATCTCCAGCCCAAAAGTTGGCTTAAAAGCTGCCCACTATCCTTTCCTCCCGGGGCAACGTTTTCCTGCTTGGTCAATTTGGCGAGAAAAGCCTGAACTTGGCCACTGTGGGTGCACATACAGGCTGGCAACAAAAAGCAGCCGGGGAATTTGCTGTCAAGCGGCCCGATTTCAGACTGAACTGACACAGTGTTTGATTGACAGTGAGTCATTAATTAATAAACACAACCTGCTCATTTACATCACTTGGGCTAATACACTACAGCTCAAAAGTTTGGGATCACAGTGAAATGTTCTTGTTTTAATGGAGTATCTTCTTCCTTAACACAACAATGGACTGACGGGTCCAAGTTGTTTCTTTCTGGTCATTGTGAGTCGGTCAGCAAGCCATCAACTGCTGATCTTCAGATACTAAACTAACCTAGAATGTTGTTCTCCCTTTTATACTCACTTATTAGTAGAATGTTTCAGAATGTCAGCTGTGCATCACAATTGAGCAAGAGTGTCCTAACAACCAATTAGTCCAATAACATCCTTAACTTGGATTGGTGGTCGTACCAGGAGATTTAGACAGAGGACTGAGAATTACTGATAATAGGACTATATGCAAAATAAGCCTCTATACAAAAATAGACTTTAATACAAACATTTTTATTCTTTAAAAATCATCTGATACACTTACATTAATTGAGAAATGGGCAATATTGCATGAAAATTGCATAAATTGCATGAAAATTGCATGAAATAAAATTCTAGTTATCCTAAACTTTTAAGCGGTAGTGTATGTAAAACTAATTTTTAAGGTTTGTGTGATGAAGTCAGTCAATTCTGAAACACCATAGAGCTGCTTCAACACACTTTACTGTAAGGTTATTATTAAACCTGTAAGGTATTTACATTGACGCTGTCCAAATAAAAAACATGTCAATCTCCATTTTTGTCTATTTTTATTTTTAAATATTGCGAAAAAAAATTTAACTCAATGGAAAAAAAGTAAATTAGTTATTCTTAAACTGTGTAGATTTTTCAATCCTCCAACCACCAATTATGAACAACCACCTGTGTCTCATTATGTCTGTGTGTATTAATACCCCTTCTGTTTGTCTTGCAACTATTTCTTTGCAACTACCGTTGCATAATGATTGGTCATTTCCATATTTGCTGGTCTCATTGTCTATTAACTCTGCTGGTCTTCTGGTTTGGTATCTCTTTGTGTGTTGTTGCTTGGTTGGTTAACTTTGTTTGGTATTTGGACTCTGGTTTCAATGTTTGTATAAACAGGCCAGCGCTTTCACACAGGCTGTGGGAGCAGAACATCCTAGGCTCAGCATTGACCCAAGCAGAGTTGACCCAAAACTTTTTTTTTCTTTGTGCTGCACATCACACAGCAAACTACACTAATAAAAACAAAATTAAAAGAGGTAATGATTACTATTTTTTAAATAAAACCAATGAACATTGTTAAACAAAACACTAGTCAATCAGGTCTACCAGGCTTGAAAGTATTACCCAATCACACCTCACAATGATGTTTTATACAATCCACAGAATATGGTAAGAAATCAATGAATAGTTCATTAGAGATAAACAGTAAGAACATAGTAAAACTACAGTCTTTATTTTGTTCACACACCGTATTCATTTACATTTACAACATTTACAACATCCTTCAAACTACTAAATGCAATTAACTGTAGAACCAGCCAGACAATCTGATAGCAATTAAAACCTCTAAGTCTACCAAATCCAATGTAATACCTCCTCAATCGTTTTCATAAGGCTCCTATTTGTTATACCTTCTTTTTACCCCATGTAGTCTACATGGTAGATAGCTTAAATTGATATTTAATTGACATTTTAATTGATATTCCTGCTTAATTAAAGTTCAATTACATGCAAAGGTGTCAAAACACATACTTCTGTAGAAGTTGAAGTATCAACTGAGAATTTTTACTCCAGTAAAAGTGTAAATGTACTGCTTTCAGAACTACTTAAAGTATAAAAGTAAAAGTAATGTAAGGAGAAAAATGCCATTAAGGACCAAAGCTTAGGCCACAACACAGGGCTCTATAGTGCACTAGCCCACCTCCCCCAAAAACCCCATTCTTCTAAAAGCCGTAATGACTATAATGTTATATTAAAATGTTAATGTTGATAAATTTGGGATGCGCTAGGCTTCCTATTTCAGCCGCATATACGCCCATTGAGTATGAATGTAGTTTAGTACAATGTAAATATATTAAAGAAGAATATCTGTGTACTACTAAACATTAACATGTGTTTCATGGAGCAGAAGATATGATGACTAGTTGTCTATAAGTATTGTAATGAAGTCAAACTTCAAAGACATGTTATCAATAATCTTTACTGGAATGTAAATGTACATGAATGAAAACAAGCTGAAATTAAATAGGAGTAACGAGACTATGTTTAAAATGTAAGGAGTAGAAAGTACTGATAATGGAGTGTAAATGTAAGGAGTAGAAAGTACTGATAATGGAGTGTAAATGTAAGGAGTAGAAAGTACAGATAATAGAGTGTAAATGTAAGGAGTAGAAAGTACTGATAATGGAGTGTAAATGTAAGGAGTAGAAAGTACTGATAATGGAGTGTAAATGTAAGGAGTAGAAAGTACTGATAATGGAGTATAAATGTAAGGAGTAGAAAGTACTGATAATGGAGTGTAAATGTAAGGAGTAGAAAGTACTGATAATGGAGTATAAATGTAAGGAGTAGAAAGTACTGATAATGGAGTGTAAATGTAAGGAGTAGAAAGTACTGATAATGGAGTGTAAATGTAAGGAGTAGAAAGTACTGATAATGGAGTGTAACTGTAAGGAGTAGAAAGTACTGATAATGGAGTGTAAATGTAAGGAGTAGAAGTAAAAATCAGCTGAAAATGAATTACTCCAGTAAAGTATAAATAACCAAAATCCCTACTTAAGTAAGGGAACTAAGTATTTGTACCTCTACTAGGTTCTATTTCACCATAACAGCTAGTTTGGTATTTCTCAGACTTTATCATCACATTACCCAATATTAATATTAGCCATATTACCTTGAAGACTAAACCCTGCACTTACCTGTTTAATTCCTAGAACTTCATTGTCAGGTAGCATGAGGCTGTATGTTCCCATTACCACAGACACCTAGCAAAAATAATAATAATAATAAAAAAAACACATTAAATGTTAATGCCAATGTTGGGCCTCTAACAGGGTAACATCATTAATGCCCCATATTTTCTCGGAGCCTCATACAGTCGAAGATAATCTTTGTCATTTAGCAATAAACTTTAGAATGGCAATCTGTACGTAAGGCTAATCTCACCTCACGGGCATGTAATAATAATAAATCTCCAAATTCAGTTTTGGTCTATTAGATTGGGGCATCCGGGCAGAATTAGGGCGGATAATTATATTCACAAGCACAGAAACACGCTCGCGCACACACATGCTTGCTCAGGTGAGAGACGCAGGTTCAGCTGCACCTGTTCCCTGGGTGGCCCCTGGCACTCGGAAACTCAGGTGTGGGTGATCTAAGATGGCTGGCAGGGGTGTATGCTCTAATAACTCCCTCCCTCTCTCTCCGACGCACACAGAGGACCCCTCATCCGTCTCGGCGCGGACACGTCCGTCTCACGACAGCGGACACATCTGCCTACAGTGGCTCCGCCGCTAACGCAGCTCTCTGTAGCTTTAAAGAAACTCGGTTGTTGTCTGTGAAGCTTTTCCAGACATTAAATCAGTGATACATCAAGATTTTCTCTGTGGCTGGTACAGTTTCAAAGACGTCCTTCTACAGAAGGTCAAGAAGATACTTAATTAAAAAACAAAAGCTTGACACTTAATGGATTGATAGTTAATGGCTTTTGTTGTACGAGGGCTGTAAATAAAGAGGATTTTGAAGCTCTCTACAGAAGACTGTACGATACTGTTTGTTTCATTTTCCCACTTTTTCAATTGTTCTGTAAGATTTTAGCTCCGCAGATGAATTAACCAATGGAAATGCTCCAAAAATGCTAACTTAGCAACTAAATGGACCAATAGAACTGCCCTCTCCTGTAAAGCTTTTTTTTTTTTTTTTGACAAAGATGACTTTAATTATGCAAGGATGGTGAAGAAAGATGATTTTAAAGCTCTCTACAAAAAAAAAATAATGGACCAATACAAATGCTCCAAAAAACTAGCTCAGCAGCCGAATGGACCAATAGAAATGCTTTATAATTCCTAGTTCAGCAACTGAATGGACCAACAGAAATGGACCAAGACTTTTAGCTTAGCAACTGAATTGACCTATAGAAATGCTTTAAAATTTCTAGCTCAACAACTAAATGGACCAATAGAAATGCTTTAAAATTTCTAGCTCAGCAACTGAATGGACCAATAGAAATGGTCCAAGATTTTTAGCTTAGCAACTAAATGGACTAATAGAAATGCTTTAAAATTCCTAGCTCAGCAACTGAATGGACCAATAGAAATGCCCCAAAACTGTTAGTTCTATAGCTAAATGGACCAATAGAAATGTGTTAAATTTGTTAGTTATGCAGCTAAATAAATCAATAGAAATGCTCCAAAATTGTTAGTTAAGCAGCTGAATGGACTAATAGAAATGCTTTAAAATTCCTTGCTCAGCAACTGAATGGACCAATAGAAATGCCCCAAAACTGTTAGTTCTATAGCTAAATGGACCAATAGAAATGTGTTAAATTTGTTAGTTATGCAGCTAAATAAATCAATAGAAATGCTCCAAAATTGTTAGTTAAGCAGCTGAATGGACCAATAGAAATGCTTTGAAGTTCCTAGCTCACAACTGAATGGACCAATAGAAATGCTCCAAAACTGCTAAATGAACCAATAGGAACACTTTAAAATTGCCTGGCAAATTAAAACAAAAAAGTTTTACTTTAACTTACTTTAAAAGTTATGTTACAAGTTTTCATTGTGAAGATACTTTTTTTTTGGAGATTAATTTAACAGAATCCTACTGGACACGGTGTTGTATTGTAAGTAATATAACTAATATAACTTTTTGATAAATAAAAATGCATTTTTAAGCGAGTCTGTTATGTGTTAGTCTTTCTTCTTTTCAGATCTTTTCATTTGAACCCATACAGTCTGAAACACTTTATTATTCCGTCTGATTATGATGTTTTATGGCTGTTTTCCCAAATATGCACACCTCCTGCAAGACTTTCATTAGATCAAACGAAGCAAAACAAACAAAAACAGAATTAAACTTTTATTGAAATGTATTCATTTTTTAGAAGCTCCTTTCTCGTCTCCCAGCAATGGGGTCTCTTTGACCCTTAACGATAAGGAAACAGGGCCAGTCTTCCTGAACGGTAAGCCAGCAGAGCCGGTCCTAACCAAACTTTTTTAGGGTTAAACCGCGAGATCTACAAGGACTTAGATAAACTTCTACGCTGTCTGTTAAAACAGCTGCATCTTTTGAAGTGTTCATGTTTGATTTCCGCTATTATTTTTCAACGTTTCCGCCAAAAAAGATGTAACATTTGCTTTGAAGCCTGCTGCCAGCTTTAATCCTTCAGGTACAGAAGATTTAGTTCAACAAAACCTCATGTTCATCAAAGTGCTCGTATGAGAGAACAGGTTCTGTTTTAATGATGCTTTGACAGTTTGACTCACATATTGTCAAGAAATCGTGACACGTGTAATCTCGCTTTTGCTGAACTCAAATCAGTTTTATCTGTGTTATGTTAAAGTTATGCTAATTTTCATTCGAAACCTTTGGGAATGGTAGACGTTGGCGCGTGCTTGACAGAAAGCCCAGCTGTATTAGTCTGAGATCTTCCTACCACCAGTCTGCAGATGGCTCCAGACAGCGAGGCAGGCGGCGCCGGCTGCTGTTTCCTCTCTTTCGCTCGCTGCCCCGGCAGTAAGGAGCTATCATGGGTTTTGGGGAGCTTTGCTGTACCAACTCGAACAGGCTCAGCTACGTTGTCTGACATCGGCAGTGCCAGTTGTAGCAGGTGAAAAACAGGGCTGGGTGTTGTTCGCCGCTGTCGGAGAAGCGGGAGGGGAGCTAACGCTGTGGCTGTCAGAGGGAAGCCAGAGGCAATAAGGGGAGCAAAGAACAGGCTGAATGGCGAAAAACTCGTACACCCCCCACACGCCCTCAGCATGTCTGTGTGTTGTACTCTAGTGTCTCAGTAAGGCAGGAGAGAGGGTTTCGTTTAAGCCTAGATTATTTGTTTCAGGTGATGAGTCTTAATAGGGGGAGACTAAAACATTAGAAGTTTACATTACATTTTACGTTATGTTTACATTTCATTTATAGCTTTTTGCAGACGCTCTTATCCAGAGCGACTTACAAAAGTGCTTTGTGTTCAGTCAGAGTATGTATCTCTATATAGTACAAACAGGTTTAAGTCCAAACCACTCTCGAGCTCAAACACTGCCATGAACAAGTGCCAGTGCTGATACCTAGACAGAAGACAACACAATATAAGATTAGACACAGAGCAACACCTATCAAGACTGGAACACCTACAGAGGGTCCAAAAGAGATGGGGCCAAACGAGTATTATGGTAGATGGATAGATTTTACTCATGAAGGGATTCCTCCATTCAGAGAGTGGGAAGATGAGATGGCACAAGTGGCTACGTTGGAACTGATCTCCACCTGAGTAAGTGTCAAACATATTCTGGTGGAGAGAAGCCAAATTCTTCTAGAGACAGATTTTCTAGTGTTTTAGCAACACATACTCAAAGTAGCCTAAGAAGAAGTGCTTTGGCTTCATAATCTAATCAACAAATACAGACTCCATCAGAAACAAGCATAGTTCTATTCATTCATCTATCTATCTATCTATCTATCTATCTATCTATCTATCTATCTAGAAACATGTTAGATGTTGGGTTCGGACTAGTATTATGGTAGACAGACAGATTTTAGGATGAAAGCATGAAGCGGTTCCTCCAATCAGAGAGTGGTAAGGTGAGAAGGCCAGAGAGGCAGCATTGGAACGGATGTCTTCTAAACAATCTGGAAGATTGGATGTATACATGAGTAGGTGGGGGAAACATTTGGCCTTTCTGTTGGAGAAAAGCCAAATTCTTCTAGACACAGATATTCTTGTGTTTTACCATCACATACCTAAAGTAGACAAAAAAGAAACACTTTGTAGCACCATATAAATAAATCAATAAATAAATGCAGACTCCATCAGAAACAAGCATAGGTTTTTAGTTTGATGTACAAAGTTTACCAGTTTTATTTATATATATATATATATATATATATATATATATATATATATATATATATATATATATATATATATATATGGATGTGGCATCTATCTATCTATCTATCTATCTATCTATCTATCTAAATACATATGTACATACATAAAAACATATAGGAGTGCTGTGACCCAACCGAACCCCACCCCCCAACCCCCTTACAACTCCAATGTTCCTGGAGGCGAGAGCTCTCTTGAAATCTGTTATCTGAACTTTGCTTGCCAGTGTCAGAAAGCCAAGCCAAGATTACTCTGAAGGGAATTTCCAGCTTTTGTTTTCCATACATTGCACATAATTCACTGGCTTTAATGTAAACCTTTGGAACGGTTTGATATGAAACACTCTGTTCTAGAGGAACCAGGGGTCACACTGTCTCTAAGGCAGACAGAGCCATTAGATTGGCAGAAATGACCATTGAACCAAAATGTGTTGTGTGAGTTTTATATGTGATATTGACGAAGGCAAAATTGTGGAAAACCAGAAACCCCAGGAAAACCCCAGTTCTTTGGGAAATATTTTGATTTAGTATCCTTGCAGTCCAGATAAGTAAATAAATAAATAAATAAATAAATAATAACATTGAAGGTAACTATTTTGAAGGTACTCTTTTAGAGATACTTGATATGATGATATATATCAATATACTGAATTCTAAAAACAAACATAAAACAAATTCTTAGGTATCTTAAAACATCTCAGACTTTAGTATTTATACTCATTTAACACCTAATAATTTCCTTTGAGGCATACAGAAGCATAAATCTCCTTAGACATCTGGCCCCTTTCGTCACCACCATGAAAGATTCTTACTCTAGAACAGAACGTTCCACATCAAACCTCTCGGAATGATTGTTTACATCTTAACCCTTCAATCATGCAGAAATGTTAAACATCTGGTGGCGTTCCCCTGTGACTCAACAGTTGCCAGCGAACTATTCCCAGCTATACAGCATCAGTTTAACCCCTTGCGCACCTTCACCCAACGACGAGCCAGTCATGCCCAAAACTGATGATCTGCATGCTCTGCCAAACTGGCGGGCCCAGCGGAGGCTTCCCTCCGCATACGTCTCCTTGCTCGGCTGTCTGCTGCAAATTACTCTGGATATGTTATGTTAACATGCGGAGGCATTGCCTCCCTGACTCGGAGCATCACGATCGCGATTCTCCTCGCGTCTGCCGCCCGCTAATGAAAGAGTTTGTTTTTGGCTGCGGATAACAGGCTGTGTCACTCGTCTCCGAACCTCTGTTGGAAACGCTGGCGCTTTCATCCGCAACATGAAACAAAAACCTTAAAATGAGGAGACGTCCGCTAGCTTCAGGAGATGAGCTAATTTGGTATTTCTTTTCATGTCAACTCAAGTGTACATGTGCTCGGAGATGAAAGCCCTACAATATTAAGAGTGTCGGTTTCGAGCGATCACAGAGATAATATCTCAAGCAAATAATCAGACAAAGCAACGGGCAATCACGCCTCAGCCTGGCTCGCCGAAAAACCAGCCGGCTAAAAGTGCTGGCGCTTAGCCAGCTTTGCTGCTGATTAAGTAATGACCCGCTTTCGAAGGTGGTGGAGGTTCAATACACAGAGCAGGATGCCCGCGTTAGGCTAACAGAGCTGCTTGTCTAGAGTCTTTGTTCGTTAATGGTGTGATGGACATCTCTGAGTGTGGTGCTTGTTCCTCTAAAGTATGCAGTCAGAAGCCACTTTGCGCTTCGCTGGTGTTACAAACTGCTGGAAGCTGCATATACCTTAGGCAAGGCAAAGCACAGCCCAGACAAACCTTGCTTTCTCAGATTTATCACTATATAGATATAGTGTACGTGTATGGTTATACACAGTCGAGTCACTTTATTATGATATCCATACGGACCGCTGTGTGCAGCTAGATAGACTGGGAGACTCAATAAGGCCCAAGTATCTGGAGTCATGCTGACTACAGTGCATCCCACAGCTGCTGGAGGTCACGTTGGGAAGGATCCATAGAGCCACCACCACCAGATGCTCAATTGGGTTCAAGTCTGGGGAACTAGTGGTCCAGGGTCCAACTCTTCCAACCAATGTGGGACATTTCTAGTCGTGTGATGTGTCGCATTGGAAGAGTCTTGCTGGAAGATCCCATCCACCCCAGAGAAGACCATCAGCATGTATGGCGTACGTGATCTGCAAGGATGTATTCAGACCCAAATCAGTTGAGAGTGTCTTCCACATGTCCATACGTTCCCCAGACCATAACACTGCCAGTGGAACACTGCCACCAAGCTGGTCATATTAATGTGACTTGACTGTGTATTTGTGCTGTAGATATGGCAACCCCTGGCTCCCATCACCACCACTGTAAAGAAAACAAATGCCACTCGCTATAGCCTAAAAATAGCCTAAACTGTCTATTATCACTCTGGACACATTGATATTCTGATGGTTTAGCATCACACACTCAAAGCAAAGAGCTGACCAAGAAAGTTTGGTTTTATAAATAAACTAATAAAAATAAACACTGAATTTTGCTGCAAAACCTTTATTTGTTGTTTGAGTTTTGTTTGTCTGTTTATGTTTATTGCTATGTTTACCAGCCAAACTGGATAATAATAAATAACACAGAGTCCCCCTGAAACAAGCATAGTTCATTAGCTTGTAATTAGTGCTGTTACCCCACCAACCCCAACCCCCACCCCTCCAAACTTGCTGGAGGCAGGAGCACTCTTGAAATCTGTTATCTGACCTTTGCCTGCCAAACAGTGTCATGCAGAACATTACCAATTAGCATTAGACTTAAAGGGGATTTCCAGCATTTGCTTTTAATACATTCTACACTGGCCATAGACTACAATGTAAAATATCTAGAGCAATAATTAGAACTGATTTACTGTCTATAGGTCATTTAAATTTAATACAAGTCACTACCATGTGCAGCCCAGACAGCAGCTAGACAGACTGGAAGACTCATCAAGGTTCTGGTAAGCTGTCGCAGGTATCTGGAGCCATGCTGATTGCAAAGCACCCTACAGCTCCATGGAACCAAAACCACCACCCACATTCTACACGCTCCATAGACTGCAGTCATGAGGAATAGACAATCATCAGAACTTATTTAATGTTATTACGTTTTTTTCCACATTGAGTCCAGAATCAAGCCAGTGTTATAATCTCACCTGCACATCTGATTACTTCGAGTCTTCGAATGAAATACCACCAAAATATACGACTTTCAGTACCTGACCCAACTATGACAGCCTGGTCGTATAGCCTGAGCCCCAGTCAGTAACTGTTAGTGGCCCACAAAGAACCCAGACTCCCCCACTAAAACTAGAGATGGACCGATCAACGTTTTTGAGGCCGACTCTAATCGCTGATCACCTTTCAGCGCCATCGGCAAATAGCCAATACCGATCCAGGGCGGGGCTATATGCAACTGCAGGGCTACATGTAGTTATTATAGCAAGCAAGTCATGGAACATGATCTAAACTGGTTTATTACCATTTTTAACAGGCTCATATGAAACAGCATAACATTTTTAACAAAATTAACAGTAAAAAAACTAAGTAAATTTTACAAATATCACCAATACTGCAATCATTACATTTAGACCCTTAATTTTAAACGAACACAGCAAATTAAATAAATTCAGTAAAAACTGCTGTCAATAAACGGTTATTTTAAACGACAGTCTGCAGTCATTAAATGTAGATCTTGAATTGTTGCTGCTGTTCTGTTCGTACCGGTCAGATCTGGTCTGCACTGGGTTATTATCTGTTCTGGGTTGTTTGTTTTGTGCTAGCTGTGTGTGCTAGCTCTGCTGTTTGCTGATATTCACTGTATTCAGCCGCATGGTGTACTCTAAAAACCGTATCAGATTAGTAGAGTTAAATGTCTTGGTCTTGGTTCCCCCACGAGACACACTGATTTTTACTAATTTTTACTATGTCCTTGATGAGTCTGCGTCACATACGGTAAAGAACGGCCAGATGGACGACAAGTTTTCACTTGCACATGGCGTGAACGCAAACTGTTCTCGTGAGGCCATTGCTTAAGTCAGTCTGTGGAAAATGAAAGGGTATGTGTTTCCACCAAGTGGTTCAGATAGGAATTGCAGAGAGCTGGCCAGAGGGGGTTTTAACGAAACGCTAGCTGGAAATACAGAAATTGAGCTTATTTGTTTAACACCATCGATTGGCTCTTGGGATCGGCTAAAATGGAGAAATATCAGCTGATCACTGATCACATATTTTGATTAAAAATCAGCTGATGCTGATACATAGCCAATGAATCCTTCCATCTCTAACTACAACCTATTTCTAATGTAATGTAGGTTATATTAGGAATTAAAATCCAGCCCACACAGCCTGGCTGCCACTGTTGTGATGGGATTGTTTGATCAGAGTCTACCCTGCGTCACGTGTTGCCAATACAGAAAGTAATATTGGACATTTCGATCCTAAAATAAAGTTTTGAGAAGCGCATACAGTTTAAAGCACCCAATACAACAACATCACCAAACTGTCCGATCTCACTGATCTAACTGCAGTGCCCGGTTTTCCAGTGCTGGCATTACGGAACTGTTGCTGGAAGAAGCCTAATGAAACAACATGACTGGCCAATTAATGCTACCTGTTTTCTCCTCACATTTAAAGAGAAAAACCAAAACAAGCCCTCTGCCAAATTTCGTTTAGCCAAAAACAAGCACATAAACCGCAGCATTTGGAACAAGGTTGGGTTTCTCACCCTCCCTGTGAGGCTGTATCTGCCTGACAGCGCGCTGTTCCACTGGAGACCAAAGAACAGAGACGGCTGCCAAATACATTTGACCTTGGCAGAGCAGCGGGCACCGGGCAAGCCTGCCCGGCCTTCGCAGCTCGGCTTGGCTCCGCTCCACGCCCGCCGCTGCCCCGGGCTGGCATGACAGTGTGTGCCGCTTGGCATGGATCGCGAGCAACTGGGCAGAAGTTCATGCTGCGCTGCTGATGCCAGCGTCTCTCCAAACAAGCAGCACTTATTGAACGTGTCGGTGCATGTACACACGTAATTAAAGGGTATATTAGCCAGCGCGATGGCTCGCATAAGGCCCAACGTCCAACCACAAAGCCTAGTCGGCAGCCTTCCCCGTGCCCTGCGAATAGAAGTAGATGTTGTTGTTGTTGTCTTTGTTTTGTTCTTCGTTTATTTATTATTTATTATTATTTTTATTTTTTTCCACTGCGAATGATCGAGTCCCGTTTAAAAAAGAGTGCATTTGTGTTGCGTATCTTTGTGTTGCATATACTCTTTGATTCCCAGAAGTTTATTTAAAACCAGCACGGCTCTCTCACGCTGCGCCGTCCTCCTGCAGCTCACCATACAAACATGATTACTGCACTCGTACCAATTAGCGTTAGATCATCAAAACTCGACAGCAACTGTAATTAAAAGAATCAGAGTGACTGTGGCCTCCCTCGGTGATATTACATTAGTTACGTTTGGGAGGGGAAATTAGGGAAATAAATGGATTTTTACAGAAGTATTCTGCTAAGACTGTAATTTCTCTATTTCCCCCGAGCTCGTTCGTTTTAATTGTATGAACCTTCAACAGAATAACAACACAGTCAGCAGCAAAGCAGGTTCATTCGCGTGTAGTCATGGCGCTGTTTTATTTTTTTAAAAGGGAAATCGTAAACAACTCTTCAAAGCAGCTTTCCGCTTTCTTCGTTGTCCATTAACTTCGTTCATTGGGCGTGTCAACCCACACACAGGACCGATGCAGCCCATTTATGTTTCGCCAATAACTAATTTTTGGCTCATTCCATTGGGTCAATCAACCAACCAATCAATCAGTCAATCAACATTTTATCAGCTACTATATAGGAGAGGACAAAAACTGTCTTCGCTTTCAATGCAAATCAATGGAACCAGATTTTTTTCCAAGCTATTCTGGAGTATTTCTATTGGTCCATTCATCATGAAATTTTCCCACAACGTTAACAGCAGCTGCTGTGTTGAAGTGATGTAGAAATAGAAATCAACAAAAATTTAGACACGTTTTTCATTGGACAGCCACCAGTGTTGTCTCAAAGCAGCTTTACAGAAAAGCAGTGTATGATAAATAGAGTCCATGCATGAACATATAAACATAAGAAAGGGGATCCAGGCCCCACCCCTAGAGCAAGCCAGAGGGGACAATGGCGAGGAGAAGCTCTCTTGCCTTAGTAAGAGAAAGAAACCTTGAAAGGAACCCAGGCTCAAGGGAGGACCCATTTCTCTGCTGGTTGACCCCAGATAGAGAGAGAATGACAAAGCTAATGAGATTCTTTGGTCTCTTCATTATGAAGTTTACTCACAACACTTAGTAGACAGACGAGACTTTTGTTGTTTTTATGAACGTAAAGGTGAATTCAGATAATCAGGTGTTGTACCTGATTTGGACTGCGCATGCGTGTCACTTTACGATGGCAGCCATAGCTGTGCAATATGTGGTATGTGGATCTCTAAAAGGATAATGAAATAATTTAAAAAAATTATGATATTTAAGCCATTGCAGTGCATATGAGATGCATCCATTGGTATTGGTATAGTTTGTGTGTGCTTCTTAATTCCATCTGATCAACACAATATTCATCGGTAAACATCCGAAAGAGTGAACATCTGTTGTATATCCTGAACAAAGGAAAAGTAAAAATATGCAAATATATATATTTGTGTACATGTTAGCACTGTAAAAATATTACAACTTATATAGTTTACCACTGAATATTACATACCTAGGTATCTATACTTATTTAGTAATTAACTACATAACATTAGATGGCACGGAGGTATAGTGGTTAGTACTGTGGTGTAGTGGTCAGTATGGTGGTGTAGTGGTTAGTATGGTGGTGTAGTGGTTAGTATGGTGGTGTAGTGGTTAGTATGGTGGTGTAGTGGTTAGTACGGTTGTGTAGTGGTTAGCACGGTGGTGTAGTGGTTAGTATGGTGGTGTAGTAGTTAGTACGGTGGTGTAGTGGTTAGCACGGTGGTGTAGTGGTTAGCACGGTGGTGTAGTGGTTAGTATGGTGGTGTAGTAGTTAGTACGGTGGTGTAGTGGTTAGTATGGTGGTGTAGTTGTTAGTTTGGTGGTGTAGTGGTTAGTACGGTTGTGTAGTGGTTAGCACGGTGGTGTAGTGGTTAGTATGGTGGTGTAGTAGTTAGTATGGTGGTGTAGTGGTTAGTACGGTGGTGTAGTGGTTAGTATGGTGGTGTAGTGGTCAGTATGGTGGTGTAGTGGTTAGTATGGTGGTGTAGTGGTTAGTACGGTGGTGTAGTGGTTAGTATGGTGGTGTAGTGGTTAGTACGGTGGTGTAGTGGTTAGTATGGTGGTGTAGTGGTTAGTATGGTGGTGTAATGGTTAGTATGGTGGTGTAGTGATCAGTATGGTGGTGTAGTGGTTAGTACGGTGGTGTAGTGGTTAGTATGGTGGTGTAGTAGTTAGTATGGTGGTGTAGTGGTTAGTAAGGTGGTGTAGTGGTTAGTATGGTGGTGTAGTAGTTAGTATGGTGGTGTAGTGGTTAGTAAGGTGGTGTAGTGGTTAGTACGGTGGTGTAGTAGTTAGTATGGTGGTGTAGTGGTCAGTACGGTGGTGTAGTGGTTAGTATGGTGGTGTAGTAGTTAGTATGGTGGTGTAGTGGTTAGTAAGGTGGTGTAGTGGTTAGTACGGTGGTGTAGTGGTTAGAATGGTGGTGTAGTGGTTAGTACGGTGGTGTAGTGGTTAGTATGGTGGTGTAGTGGTTAGTATGGTGGTGTAGTGGTTAGTATGGTGGTGTAATGGTTAGTATGGTGGTGTAGTGGTCAGTATGATGGTGTAGTGGTTAGTATGGTGGTGTAGTGGTTAGTATGGTGGTGTAGTGGTCAGTATGGTGGTGTAGTGGTTAGTACGGTGGTGTAGTGGTTAGTATGGTGGTGTAGTGGTCAGTATGGTGGTGTAGTGGTCAGTATGGTGGTGTAGTGGTTAGTATGGTGGTGTAGTGGTTAGTATGGTGGTGTAGTGGTCAGTATGGTGGTGTAGTGGTTAGTACGGTGGTGTAGTGTTAGTATGGTGGTGTAGTGGTTAGTACGGTGGTGTAGTGGTTAGTATGGTGGTGTAGTGGTTAGTATGGTGGTTTAGTGGTTAGTGTGGTGGTGTAGTGGTCAGTATGGTGGTGTAGTGGTCAGCACTGTCTCCTCACAGTAAGATGATCTGGGTTGGATTCCCGGTCCGGGTGGTTCTGTGTGGAGTGTGTATGTTCTCTCTGTGTTTGAGTGGGTTCCTCCGGGTACTCTGGTTTCCTCCCACAGTCCAAACACATGCATGTTAGGATCCTCACTCTAAACTGCCCGTAGGTGTGAGTGTGTACATGAGTGTGTGTTCGCCCGATGACGTTGGGATTGGCTCCAGCACCCCCATGACCCCGAGTAGTGGGATGAAGCGGAAGATAATGGATGGATGGTTGTTTATTCTCACCCCACTCCACCGTCTGTGCTGTAGCTCTACAGACGGATAGATACCAGGTTCGTGGTTCGACATTCGTTATCGTTCCGATGAGGGGATCAGCCTCCCGCTAGCGAACCCGGCGAAGCGCGAAACAATTAAACTCCTGCTCTTTGGGTAAACTTCAGAAAGCAAAGACGGACGATGAAATATTCCTCAAACAGCACAATGACATGAAATATTGCTGGAAGGCAATGAAATATTACTGCGCTGGCCTGTTAATAAATTCTAAAAGTGCTTTGTGACTTTGAACGCTGCAACTGGTGAGTCTCTGCGGGTGCGCGTGAGTGAGAGATGGACAGATTGAGGAGGAGAGCTGCGAGAGATTGAGAATGACAGGGAAAGAAGGCCGAGCTGCCTCGGAGGCTGGATTTTAGCGCTTTAAATTAAGCTTAAGGGAAAAGCCGAGCGGGCCGCGAGATGTGATGGAGTTTGATCTGCTCCGATCGTGCGCCGCAGTGTAGGAAGATGAGCCTCACTTTCTCTGTCTGTCTGAAATGATTTCATCACACGCTACATGATCCAGCCCGACACACACAGACGCACACACCTTATACACGCTGCCGTCTCCTGACACACTCCTACTCGCGCGCATAGAGAGGGATACTTAATGCAATTTAGATTTCTAAGGTGCAGATCATTTCTCGCTCTCCATTTCTCTCTCTGGGTAGTACAGCACCATCCGTCTGCGAGCCGTGCACACTTCTTTGGCACCTAAACACCCCCCGTACACAAAGGGATGAATGCGGGTGAGGAGGATGTGCGCTCTGAGGAACGGATGGATCCTGGATGGATAAGCAGCAACTTTTTCCAGGCGACAGCGCTGGAGCTCAAAACAGGCCTCATTACTGAAGAGCAGCATTAGAAGTGAAGCTCGTCTCAGTCACGGACACTCCGCCCACACGTATGTGGAGAGTCTGGTAGCTTTAGTTCGTTAAAGGAGAACCCCACCATTTTTTTCCAAATTTTGACTTAATTAGCTTTGTTTGGTCTTCAACTCTGTGGGACCAGTTTTCAATATTTTTTTCAATATTATAATAAAAAAAAAAGATTTATTATTATTTCAAACAAGGGTGTAGGAGCGGGTGTGACACTGGGGTGTACGCATTTGCTAATATAAATGAAAGCCCACCCTATCCCCTAAATATTAGCTATAAGCTGATTCCACTGTAGGTAAGGTAGTAAATCACTGTATGTAGAGTGACGTAGAACAACATTTGTGGAATTACAGTAAATTATAAATAAATAAACAAAATACAACATTATCTGTACGTCTGATTATTATTAGATAAATCCAATTAAAGATCACTTTACAAACTAAACTAGATACTCCACATTACATGGTACTGCTGTCCGAAAACTTTTAATCTATACATGCAATATCTTGATTATATACACATATAACTAAAATATTATTATTTTCTTTGGAGTATGATGCTGAAATGAAATAATAAATAAATGTATATTAAGGTTTTCTGACTAGACTAGACTAACATTAATGTTAGACAGTAAGGCTGTGTCCCAAACAGCACCCTCTGGATCTTTACATATTGCACAACTGAGAGCCCTGCTAACGAGTCCATTTATTTATTTAGTAATTACTTTATTTAATTTATTATATTTTATTTTTTATGTATGCAGTGTAGTAGCAGTCTGCAGTTTGGGGGCGTGGCCAGAGAGTAATGTAACTTTACGTTTCAGAGTGCTTTCTGATTAAAGTTAATATCAACATTAGCTAACCCAAACCCTTCTAGTCTGTTACCATAACAACACATTATAAAAAAGCCCGTTTTATTGTAGTATATATGGTCATCATTGCTGTTCACTACTTTTATCACTAAGCTCAAGTTTAAAGCTGGTGTGAGCTACCCGCTGCTCCAGCGAGGCGAGAGCTCGGGTCAGTGTTACAGGCATCTCAACACAAGCCTTAACAGTGAAAGACCCAGACCAGCTAACAACCAGAGCCAGTCGCTAACAACAAACACAGCGTGTGAATTGCGAAGGCTACCAAAACATTGTTTTAAAATAAACGTTTTTTGAACAGTTTGCGGTTTTCTGTGGTTTAATGTTTAGGTGGGACAAATCTACCTGTCTCTGATATTGGGTGGGACATGTCCCCCTTGTCCCCCCGGTTCCTACGGCAATGCTTGTAGGCATTACCACAGGCTTCAACACCCACTGTAAAGAAATCTGAGACTTTAAGTTTCTCTACAGAATTAATTCTTTGACATATACATTTTTGTGTAGTATTTACTTTTATTATTATTTTCATTAATTGTTTATTTGTATTAATATTTCATATACTTTCTATGAAAAATGTCTGTGAATGTCTGTGAGCTACCACTGGTAAGAAAAGTGCTCTATAATTAAAGATCTCGTTAGGTGGTGAAAGGTACCAGACCCTCCCAAGACTGTCTGGCAGTGTGAGCCTATGGAGTAGCTGGCATAACATTGGATGCTGATATGGACTCACCATCTTCTACCAGGTGGTCTTATGTCCTCCGTGGATGACATAATGACATAATGACATAATGACATGACGAATACTCTCAGTGGAGAGGCATGTTTTGTTGAATGTTCTCTACAAATAAAGAACTTTTCTACAAATGTAATGTATATTTAAAAACAAAAAACCTTTAACTGTATTTGTGCATTAAAATGTGAGATGTTTTTCTCTATAGTGGACATTTTAACTCACTCTCAAGCAGAAAGTGAAGCGGTATTAGTTACGAAAAACATTGTCACTGTTTCTGGAACTAGATTAAACAGAGTAGAGTAGCTTATTTACACATATTCATTATAAACCTGCGTTATCTCTACTTTCCTCAGTCACATCCTTAACAGTGCGTCCTTGGAATTGCACTCACATTGAAGCATTCTTGTTTTGGAGAAGCAGAGTACAGTATAAAACACAACCTTAGGCTGTTTTCAGTCCTGAATACTAGATTCTGCGCCAATTACCGTTACTGGGATTGTTCGTGGGATGGGCTCATTATCACTGGTTTGCCTCCTTCTAACTTCTAACTAAGATCGATTGCGCTGTTCCAAACATCACATTTCTGCATGCGGGTGTGCAGAATGGCAGTCGTTGGCTTTATCTGTTTTTTTGATGTTCATTTTCGTTTGCTTGGATAAAAAACACTCAAGAAGCAAACAACTGCAGTCGCCAAACATAAAATAACGCAATACGTTGAAGGAGTCACATGAGAAAATGAACCAATCAAGCAGCCCCACTGGCGGCACAGGGAGCTGATAGCTTTTACATTTGAAGTGAACCCCAGACCACTGATTTCATGAGGACCAGAGTTCAGTTCTATGGATCGCACCCGGGTTTAAAACCAGACCATACATAAGAGATGATCCCAAGAAAACAGCCTTACTAACAAATACATGCAAACTCTCTACAGTGATTGTCATATTCAAAGCTATGTACAGCCCCAGTATGTACACTGCTGTGTACAAGTCTTAAATTACAGTACATTACTTTAACACGTTAAATTGCTTGGACATAAAACTCTCTGGTACTCATTTGCACCTTAACACCTTGATTGTTTAAAAGCCTTGCCTGAGCAATAAGTGTATTATTACCAGTTAGAACACCAGAAATGATTAGAACAGATGTAAATAATCATACATACAATACAAAGTAACATGAATATTTTATTGTGAGAGAAGTAGATCATATCTTGAGCTCCAGTTTGAAGAACAAAGTGTAGTTCCAGATTTCTCCTGGACGCCCCAGACATTGTATGAATGTTTTTAGTTCCTTCAGCAGCAAATCTTGATTTAGCTTAATGAAGTACTGAGCAGTCAAAGCAGGTATTAGATGAGAACTGTAAATAATATGCTTGGATAGAGTTAAATAATCACATATCGACGCTGTCCAATGAAAAATACGTAACTCCAAAATTGGAACTTTACAGGAAAGACCAAAAACTTCACTTTTAATGTAAGTCAAAGGAACCAGTTTTTTTCAAAGCTATTTATTTCCAAGCTATTGGTCCATTCATTATATTTTTTTTATCAGACAATGTAAACGACAGCTGTCATGTTCAAATGATGGAGAAAACTAAAAATCGACAAATATGGAGATTCATCTATTTCATTGGACAGTGATGAGATGTATGAGCACTACTTACTCTGTTAATAATATTTGATAATTAAAAAAAAATGAAAGGACAAAAATAGCTTTTTAAATATAAGAATGTCCAGTAGAGTATAAAAGAGTGGACACAAACTGTGTCCTGATGTGAATATTATTTTTAAGCATTGGTGTACGGTCTTTTTTCTCAGCTTGCGAGAGTTGCAGGATGCCCAAACCAACTATGCACTGTTATTTAAGCTGATCAGTTGTTGAACGATTGCACATCTCTTTAGTTTACCAACCAATCGCAGTTTGTCTGGGCGTCATGTGTGCACCTCGAAGCCTCTGTACAATGTCTGCACTTCTGAAATTAATAATGGATGAACATCCCCACCAAAAGCAGTGTACCCAGGCTGTGCATCCAGGGGTCATTTAAATGGGCAACGCCCCACCAACCATTTGTCATGGCTCAAAACACTCACCACTTTATAGCAGTGGATGAAACCAAACTTCTTGTGTGCTGAGACTACTCGACACATGTGCCTGATATGAATTGAGGCAACGATTTCACAGATCTACTGTACATTTATCACCCCGTGTTATTCTCAGCTGCTCCACTCCTGATTTAGTTCCACCGTCAACAAATTCAGTGATAAATGAAATTCTTTCCCACCAAAACCTTCGGCGACGGCACAACCCCAGGTAAAATAAACGAGTTGATGTTGGACTGTGATGGAAACACTTTGCGCCTTGTCTTCTCGCACACGTACGTCTGATTTTGACAGCTGAAATGATGTTATTCTCTGGGGAAACCTTCTTTCAGCAGTACATCTTTGAGACACTGCCACAAACTTGCTGGTTTTAAACGGGAAAAGAAAAACCCAGCCCCAAAAGTGGCCAGCGACAGTCGTTCCAACTCAATGGAGAAGAAAGAAATCAGCCTCACTTCCAAATCATGTCCAGCCAATTCACAATTTTTCATTCACTTCTAAATGAAAGCGGCCAATTGTTTCAGCCTGATGTCCATGCGCTCAACAAAGTCCATCTAGGCGAGTCTTTCTAATAAAATTGCCATTAAGTGTAGGTACAAGGTAGGAGGATCTAATAAACCATGTCCATAGAAAAACAAAGAAGCGGATAAAGGCCATCGTGATGCGAGGTTCACAGCAAGCGAGCGCTTACTTACATTATCATAGCATATGTGGGTTGTGTAAGCTCTCCTGGTGTGGAATAAAAGCTGCTCCAGCAGTCTCAGGAACATGAC
>CM038713.1:41366036-41426036 GCA_021613375.1 Megaleporinus macrocephalus
CACTGCTAGTCCAAGAGACACCTCGCTTCATTGTCCTCGCCATGTTAGCTGCTACAGTTCTCCAGTTCTCTGTTTACAGGATCTGCTGCATCCCATAATGCAAAGCACACCTGGCTGCAGGAGATGTTTAAATCAAACTTGTGGAGTACACCTAATACTTGGGTCGGATCGAGGTCGGATCATGTTCTCACGACAAACTAACCACTCCGGAGTTCGTTTGGAACCAGACAGAGACCACCTCCTTTTGGTGCGGTTGTTTTGGTCCGCACTCGAGTGCGATTACGGTTTTCACACCTGCCAAAACAAATCACACCAAATAAACCAGAGTCCGTTTTAACCGGACTAACTAGTGCTGGTGTGAAAACGCCTTTAGGCAGTTAAAGACTTGCACAGTTAGTAAGAAGTGATTTTCCATACGTCAGGGTTTGTATTTAACCCTTTCCAAGCTTCTCCTTGTGGAAACAACCCAGTATTATTTACAGTTCTCATCTAATACCTGCTTTGACTGCTCAGTACTTCATTAAGCTAAATCAAGATTGCTGCTGAAGGAACTGAACACATTCATACAATGTCTGGGGCGTCCAGGAGAAATCTGGAACTACACTTCTTCAAACAGGAGCTCAAGATCTGATCTACTTCTTTCACAATAAGATATTCATGTTACTTTGTATTGTATGTATGATTATTTACATCTGTTCTAATCAGATCTGGTGTTCTTACTGGTTATTGATAAGATATATAAATATATATAAATATAAATATATAAATATTCCTTCTCGTGCCAACCCAAAATGCAATGAAATGAAAAATAAATATAAATCTTTGGTATTGTAATGCATTACATTTAATCTAAGGGTTTAATCAATTATATAATACATTAATTAATGAAGAAATGTTTCATACCTGGATTCTTTCTTAACTTCTCTCTTGATAGTAATCTATTACACTGGTCTCGCTGTCTTGTCCAATCCATAAGGATGCGGTAAAACAGTTCTTATTTTTTTATTAGAGATTATTCTTTATAGATGTTTGCTCTTCCTTATTGCCCCCTTTCTAAAAGTCTTGGACACATGCAATGCTTTTTTCCCCAAATTGTGTGAAATGGTGTGCCCACCAAGATGTTTTCTGCAAACAGTACCACAAAAATAACATCATTTCTAAAATTCATGTTATAAGAGATGATTTACACCTTTACTGTGTGACTCCCACAGCTGGTGGGATGGATAAGTTGGGTTATCTTTTAAGAAATACTTTACTTCAGCAAACTTTCTGTTAGCTGCGCAATTTAATCTGAGGTCATGTTCAGTCTGAATGTACCACGTAGTGTTAAATCAGTTCTTTATCTGGTGTAGACAGGTATCAGTAGGTATGAGCTGAAAATCATAGTTTTTAGAATAAATCAATCAAGTTTAATGTCAGGATAGGATCCAATGGATGAATGACAGTTGAACAATTGAACAGGTGAATTCTATGTCACAGACCTGAAACCCAGGTTTCAATGCTAGTACAATATGATGTAAGAGTAATTGGGGAAAACATAAAGTTGACTTTGCCTCTGAGCAATACACTACTTCACACATAATTTATACATACTGCATACAGCCTCCGAGGGAAATACTAAAGTAGAAAAGTAAACTGCCTCAGAGGAAGCTGCAGAATAATATATGATAAAGTTCTACTGCCTATGAGGTCGAATCTGAAGAAACACATTCCTGCACACTTGGGTTAAGATTGCTGCCCCTGAAGAGGCTGCAGAATGATATACCATGATGGTCTGCTGCATCTGAGGCAGAGGCTAAGACGGTAGAATAATACATACTCGACTGCCTCTAAGGTAGGTGCACAAACTGGTCTAGCACAGCCTCTGAGGAAGCCGCAGACTAGTGCAACTAGCTACAAAATAGTGCTCTGCTGCAACTGGGACAAGTCATAGTGGAACAGCAGATATTCTGCCTCTGAGGCAGGTATTGAGGCTATGTGTAAATGTCAGTGCCCTCAGAATGAGAAAAAATCTGTACCAGACCATTTATTAAATTTTAACACCACTATATTGTAGTAAACAGATAAAATAACAATACGTTTGTCAATGTCCAAATATTTATGGACAGGTATTTATCAGATAATGTAATGTACCTAAGCAATAGAATCAGGAACGTATATCTAAAGTGAATAATCACATATCAGCACCTCCAAATCTGTGACTATGGACTATGATTAAGTTTGGAAATGATCTCCTCCTTCAAGTGGAGAGATTTACGTATCTCAGGGTATTGTTCACCAGTGAGGGAAGGAAGGATGGAGCGGGAGGTTGACAGGTGGATCGGAGCAGCGTCTGGTTTGATGCGGCCTCTGTATCGGTCTGTCCTGGTGAAGAGAGAGCTGAAACAAAAGGCCAACCTTTCGATTTACTGGTCAATCTACGTTCCTACTCTCACCTGTGATCACAAACTTTGGGTAGTGACCAAAAGAACGAGATACAAGCTGCCAAGATGAGTTTCCTACGTGGGGTGTCAGATTTCACCCTCAAATGTGAGGAGCTTAAGAGGAACCAGCTGAGGTGGTTCGGGCATCTGGTTAGGACATGTCCGACCAGAAGGAGTCCCCGGGGAAGACCTAGGCCACGCTGGAAGGATCATATCGCTTAGCTGGTCTGGGAATGCCTCAGTTTTCCCCCAAAGGAGCTAGAAGAGGTGGCTGGGGATAGGCAAGTTTGGGTTTCTCTGCTTAGACTGCTACCCCTGTGACCCGGACCCCCTAGAACAATGATAGATAGTAGATGGATGGATGGAATAATAACATAATATCAAAGTTGACACATTAAGTCTGACTGAAGTTATATCATGTATTCATCTTATTCATTAATAAATGATATTATAGTTATGGTCACAGTCGTGGGCTGAAGGTTAGGGGTCCCAAATTGTGACTGGAAGGCTACCGGTTCGATCCGCTGGGCCAACAGCACACAACCGAAGGGCCCTTGAGCAAGACACCTAACCATCAACTACTCCCTGGGTGCTGTGGATAGAGCTGCCCACCATTCCAGTGTGAGTATATGTGTATATGTTTCACTGCACGGATGGATTAAATGCGGAGGTCGAATTCCACCGTGTGCAAACACAAGCGGCAAACAGAGGCTAATTCATCACTCATTCATCACAGCTCCCAATTATTTAGTAATTGTCTGTGAAGCCAACACCAGCTGATGTATATTTCATACATAACAACAGATTGTCTAACATCAAACGCATCGTAAATTGGTGTAACATCATTGCCACACACAATGAGTCTCACTGACCTTTAAATGAGATGCTTGTAAAATAAATAAAAGTATTTCTGTACTATTTCTCAAACTATATGAGTGAACCCAGAGCCTTAGAGCCCTGAAACTGCTTGGATACAGAGAAAGTGGTCCTACTGTGCCTGAATGAAAATCCAAAGATGGAACCACAGACACATTTTATTTCCAACACTAAAGAAAAACAAGCAAAATAGCAAAATGTACATATTCCTAAGAACCTGCATTACTGGGGTCTGACTATTAAACCTGCTTTACACCTCAAGGTATCATCACATTGGAAATTAGTTACAGTACATACAGACTAATAACTAACATGCCTCTAAATGGGATAGTTGTCCTGCTGCCTCTAAGCTGCATGTACATTATAGCGCTTGATGGATGAGGCAAGCTGGATGTTCTGTGTTTCTGAATGTGAGCATCTACAGGAAACTCCACCAGCAACCATAACATACAATAGCTTGGACCACTGTTTAGACATCCAACCCCTCACCTGTTCCTAGTTTACGGCTCCTGCTCTTGTCGGGTGTTCCGAGCCTGCCCTTGTGTATTTATACCCCTCTGTTTGCTTCTAGTTTCTATCTGGCATTTGTGGATTTATGGATTATGTGTGTTAACTAGAGATGGAAGGATCGATCGGCTATGTGATCTGTGATCGGCCGATATTTCTCCAATTTAGCCGATCCCTAGAGCCGATCAATGGCATTAAACATATGGGCCTAATTTCTGTATTTCCAGCTAGCCCTCCGGGCAGCGCCCTGCAATTCCTATCTGAACCACTAGGTGGAAATACATACCCTTTCATTTTCCACAGACTGACTAAAGCAGCGGCCTCACGCGAGAAAAGCATGCGCTGATAGAAAACATGTCGTCCATCTGGCAGTGTTTTGCTGTATGTGACGCAGACTCATCCAGGGTGGGGAACCAAGACCATGTCTCGTTGGGGAACCAAGACAAAGATATTTAACTACTAATCTGATACAGCACTGCATGCAGCTGAATACAGTGAGTATCAGTAAACAGCAGAGCTAGCACGCACAGCTAACACAAAACAAACAACCCAGAACACCTACAGACCAGATCTGACCGGTACGAACAGAACAGCAGCAACAATTCAAGATCTACATTTAATGATTACAGATTTAGTCTAAAATAACAGAGTCTGAGTTTAATGACTGCAGTTTTTACTGCATTTATTTAAATATCTTTTTTAGTTTTAAATTAAGGGTCTAAATGTAATGATTGCAGTATTGGTGATATTTGTTTGATTTACTTTGTTTATTTTCTGCTAATTTTGTTTAAAATATTCACATTTCACATGAGCTCGTTAAAAATGGTAATAAACCAGTTTAGACCATGTTTCATGACTTGCATGCGCTAATAACTACATGTAGCCCTGCCGTGGCATATAGCCCCGCCCTCGATCGGTATCAGCTATCGGCCAATCGCACTGAAAGGTGACCGGCAATCGGAATCGGCCTCACAAACGCTGATCGGTCCATCTCTAGTGTTAACATGTTATTGTATGTTCCCTGTTTCTCATATGGACGCTTTGCTGTGTTCTCGTCTGTTCCTGTTCTCATTTCTTAGTCTTAGTGTTTGTTGATTTCATTTTTTTTTTGTTTTTTCCTGCACTCACTGTCTCTGTCTGCACTCTGACCCCTGGCAATGTCAAGCTGGGCAGTAATAAACAGACGTTGCTCATGTATCCACCTCTCTTGCCTGGTCTTTCATCACATCTGTGGTGGAACTGTTAAATCATTGAACTGTTGGATTGTTGAAATGTACACTCACTGATTTATTCTGTAATTAGGAAGGAACACATCTCTCAGTTCAAGTTGTTTTATTCTAAAAGATAGGATGATTGGGTCAGATTATTAAGTGTAAACTGAGGATCAGATGCAAATTTAAGCCATCAGCCATTTAACGCTCCCTGATTTGCACTGTAATTCATATTTACTTGGATTTGCACTTGGGCTCACCATATATAATGGTATAGAGCAGCTTTATATCTATTATCTATTTCCCATGGATCTCCTGTCCATGACAACAACACCACGTATCATCAATCCACCAACTAACTGCCTTGAATGCAGTGCATCATATTAGGAATGAGCGGACTGATACATAAATTTCGATGTTTCAGATCCAGGCATTTACTTTTAGGTATCAATATTATTATTATATCAATATCATTTATTTCTTTATTGAATAAGATCATTAATATTATTTATTAAAAATAAAAATTTAACTTTACAACATGCTGTTGTAAAAGATGGTCTACTAGAGGAACTACTTAACATAAAATGACACCGTATAATCTTACTGGTAGATGTTCTTGTGCGAAATATCATGCAATACTCTTCACATGCACAGCGAGGCTTCTTAATAAATAGATAATATAAGCAGAATATAAGATCTTTACTTTCTTAATCTGGGATCTTTTAATAAGGTTAAACTTTCTTTATATATCGTCGCTGTCTAGTGAAAAACAAAAATGGCAATTTTACAGGAGAGGCCAAAAACTGTCTTTACTTTTAATGAAAGTCAATGGAACCAGATTTTTTTCCAAGCTATTTTGGAGGATTTCTATTGGTCCATTCATTATGAAATTCTCACAAATCGTAAATGACAACTGTTGTGTTGAAATTTATAGAAAACTAAACATTGACAAAAATGGAGATACATTCATCGTTTTTTACTGGACAGCGGCGATATATAATGACGTTTTAAATATACATTAAGGAATCTACATTTCTGAATTGTCAGTTTACAGAAAGGTTCTAGTTTAAGTCTGAAATTAAAGCTGAAGAACATGTAATTTGAGCGTTTGTGAATGTGTCATGGGATGCACATGCACTCACAACAATGCATTCCCAAGTCAGGTGACCCTGAGGAGTCTTTTCAGTGTGTAGTCTGTATGTTCTCCTCGTGTCAGTGTGGGTTTCCTCACACCGTCCAAACTCAGCCATTCAGGTGAATTGAAGATGTTAAGTTGCCCCCTCAAGTGTGTCTCTGTGCGTCTACCCTGCAATTATCTTCTGCTCTATCCTCCTAGTCAGGGTCACGGGGGGCTGGTGCCAATTCCTGTGTCATCGGGTGAAGGCGGGGTTCACCATGGATAGGTCACCAGTCCATCACATGGCCAACACACACACACACACACTTACAGGTAGTTTAGAGTGAGTGATCAATCTAACATGCATGTGTTTGGACTGTGGGAGGAAACCGGAGTACCCGGAGGAACCCACTCAAACACGGAGAGAACATACACACTCCACACAGAACCACCCAGACCGGGAATCCAACCCAGATCATCTTACTGTGAGGAGACAGTGCTGACCACTACACCACCATACTGACCACTTCACCACCATACTGACCACCACACCACCGTACTAACCACTACACCACCGTACTAACCACTACACCACCATACTAACCACTACACCACCATACTGACCACTACACCACCATACTAACCACTACACCACCATACTGACCACTACACCACCATACTAACCACTACTCCACCATACTGACCACTACACCACCATACTAACCACTACACCACCATACTGACCACTACACCACCATACTAACCACTACACCACCATACTAACCACTACACCACCATACTAACCACTACACCACCACACTAACCACTACACCACCACACTAACCACTACACCACCGTACTAACCACTACACCACCATACTAACCACTACACCACCATACTAACCACTACACCACCATACTGACCACTACACCACCACACTAACCACTACACCACCGTACTAACCACTACACCACCATACTAACCACTACACCACCGCACTAACCACTACACCACCGTACTAACCACTACACCACCATACTAACCACTACACCACCGTACTAACCACTACACCACCGTACTAACCACTACACCACCATACTGACCACTACACCACCACACTAACCACTACACCACCATACTAACCACTACACCACCATACTGACCACTACACCACCATACTAACCACTACACCACCATACTGACCACTACACCACCACACTAACCACTACACCACCATACTAACCACTACACCACCATACTGACCACTTCACCACCATACTAACCACTACACCACCATACTAACCACTACACCACCGTACTAACCACTACACCACCATACTGACCACTACACCACCATACTGACCACTACACCACCGTACTGACCACTACACCACCATACTAACCACTACACCACCGTACTAACCACTACACCGCTCTACAAACCACTAAACCACCGTACTAACCACTACACCACCGTACTAACCACTAAACCACCGTACTAACCACTACATCACCGTACTAACCACTACACCACCGTACTAACCACTACACCACCGTACTAACCACTACACCACCATACTAACCACTACACGACCGTACTAACCACTACACCACCGTACTAACCACTACACCACCATACTAACCACTACACCACCATACTAACCACTACACCACCGTACTAACCCCTACACCACCGTACTGACCACTACACCACCGTACTGACCACTACACCACCGTACTAACCCCTACACCACCATACTAACCACTACACCACCGTACTAACCACTACACCACCGTACTAACCCCTACACCACCGTACTAACCCCTACACCACCGTACTAACCACTACACCACCGTACTAACAACTACACCAACGTACTAACCACTACACCACCGTACTGACCACTACACCACCGTACTAACCACTACACCACCATACTAACCACTACACCACCATACTAACCACTACACCACCATACTAACCACTACACCACCATACTAACCACTACACCACCGTACTAACCACTACACCACCGTACTAACCACTACACCACCGTACTAACCACTACACCACCATACTGACCACTACACCACCATACTAACCACTACACCACCATGCATATATATTTGTGAGTTTCTGCTTTGTTTATTTAGCTCCAGCTGTTATTGCTGCATACCCAGCGCTCTTCTCTGCATGTGGTTTGTCTTTGTGTATGATCTTTACCTACTTACTTTACTTTGATTTATCAGTCTGGTTTCTCTTTCTGCTCTGGTTGCTTGGTTGTTTGTTATTTCAGGTATTTTGATCTGTTCTCTGGTTGTTCAACTGTGTCTACCTGGTTTGGTCACATTTGTTACTCTTCAGTTTGCAAATAGTGTTGTACCTCCCACTGAACTTTTCTATATTAACCTAATATTAATATTAATGAATGCATCTACTGCTCAGACCTGTGTTTGTGTCGGTATCGGGATATACTGGATATATTGGAGCCCTGAGGAACAGAGACATTCCTGAAGATAATCTCTGCTTACTCTTTCTATTAATTGGTTATTCTCTTAACCAATTACCTTTAGGTGCCTCAAAGCTCAGCCTTCAGACCTGTATTGGGGGGTGACTTGGTACGTGAGCGGTGAAGGGTGCGAGAGCGTTGGCTGTTTTCCAACAGGCTGCACTTCGGAGTCATTCTGTGCTGAGACTGTTCCTCTTTGGTGGCAGGACATCGTATCGCCACTCCGCTAATGTGTGTGTGTGTGTGTGTGAATGCGTGTTTACTTTGCAAACTGACTGGTCCATTGGAGTGAGTGAGTGGACCGCCCGTGTTTTCATTTTCATTCCTTTGTTGTTGTTTTATCATGTTTTTCCGCCTTTCCGGCTCGTGGGGAGAGGGAGCGGGCCAGAGATGAGGAGCGAGCAGGAGAGTGAAACGACGGCAATGAAAACGAATGAAGCGGAGACGTCTAACCACTCGGACTGAAACCTGCACTCTTATATAAGAAATACCTACAATACAGAGGAGAGAGAGAGAGAGAGAGAGAAAGAGAGAGAGAGAGAGAGAGAACACTATAATGAAAAATAGAGTAAAAGAGTGGCAGAGAGCACTAGATGAAGTGATAGAGAGAAAGAGCTCTAGAAAGAGAGGGAGAAGGGGCATTTCACTATAATTTAAGAAATGAAGAGAAAGAGGGATATAATGCATTAGAAAGATAGCAAGAGAGATAGAACTGGAAGGAAAAAGAGAAGGAAAAAGAGAGAGCACTTAAATGAAAGAAGGAAAGAAAACTTAAGAGCACTAGCTTGAGAAAGCAATGGACTGAAAGAATCTGAGAGAAAAGCACTAGAATGAAGGAGAGAAAGAGAAGGAGTGAGCGCCAGAATGAGAAATAGGCAGAAAGAGAGACAGAATAAAAGGAAAAACAGATGTGAATGCTTGAATGAAAGAAGGAAAGAGAGAGCATAAGAATGAGTGAGAGCTCGAGAGCACTGTAACCAGAGAGAGGGAGAAAGGCAGTAAACGACAAGAAAAAGAAAGAAATGAAAGTGCTACATTGCGAAGGACAATGGGAAACAGAGAGAAAGAGAAAATAAAAGAGGGGGAGATAGACACAGAGAGAGACAATACTACAATAAAAAAGAGGAAGAGAAAAAGATAAAGAGAAAGGGAGATATAGAGAAAAAAGTAAGATAAAGAGGAAAGAGAGTTGCAAAGAGTTAGAAAGAGAACGAGAGTAATAAAGTGAGAATGGGAGAGAGAGAGAGAGTGAGAGAGAAAGTAGAAGGAAGAGATCACAAGATAGTAGTGAGAGCTAGAGAATAGTAGGAAGACAGTCATGAGACAGAGTGAGAAAGTATTAGGGAGAGAGAGAGTAGTAGGGAGACAAAGAGTGAGAGAGTAGTCGCGAGAGACAGAGCAAGAGAGTAGTAGGGAGAGAGAGAGAGTGAGAGAGAAGTAGGGAGAGAGAAAAAGATTAGTACAGAGCAAGAGAGTAGAGAGTGAAAGAGTAGTATGGAGAGACTGAGTGAGAGAGTAAGAAGTGGAGAGAGAGTGAGAGTAGTAGTATGGAGAGAGAAAAACAAGTAAAGTAGGGGGAAAGAGAGAGAGTGAGAGTAGTGGCCAGAGAGAGTGAGAAAGTAAGTAGGGAGCGAGAGAGAGTGAGAGATTAGTAGGGAAAGAAAGATATTGAGAGATAGAGAGAGTAGTTAGAGATAGAGAGAGTAGTAGGGAGACAGCAAGAAAGTGAGAAAATAGTGTTGAGAGAGAGTGAGAGAGTAATAGTGAGAAAGAGAGTGAGAGAGTAGTAGGGAGAGAGAGCATGTAAGAGTGTAGTGGCGTGAGAGAGAGAGAGTCATGGTGAGAGAGAGAGGCATGGTGAGAGGGAGAGTGAGAAAGTAGTAGGGAGAGAGAGCGAGTAAGAGTAGTAGTAGGGAGAGAGAGTGCGAGTGAGAGAGTAGTAGGGAAAGAGAGCGAGTGAGAGAGTAGTAGGGAGAGAGAGCGAGTGAGAGAGTAGTAGGGAAAGAGAGCGAGTGAGAGAGTAGTAGGGAGAGAAAGCGAGTGAGAGAGTAGTAGGGAAAGAGAGCGAGTGAGAGAGTAGTAGGGAGAGAAAGCGAGTTAGAGAGTAGTAGGGAAAGAGAGCGAGTGAGAGAGTAGTAGGGAGAGAGCGCGAGTGAGAGTAGAAGGGAGAGAAAGACAGATAGAGAGAGTAGTAGGGAGAGAGAGAGTAGAGGGAGAGAGACGTAGGGAGAGAGAGAGAGAGTAGTAGGGAGAGAGAGAGTAGTAGGGAGAGAGAGCGAGAGAGAGTAGAGGGAGTGAGACGTAGGGAGAGAGAGAGTAGTAGGGAGAGAGAGCGAGTGAGAGTAGTAGGGAGAGAGAGAGAGTGAGAGTAGTAGGGAGAGAAAGACAGATAGAGAGAGTAGTAGGGAGGAAGAGAGTAGTAGTGAGAGGGAGCGAGTGAGAGAGTAGTAGTGAGAGGGAGCGAGTGAGAGTAGTAGTAGGGAAAGAGAGCGAGTGAGAGAGTAGTAGGGAGAGAGAGCGAGTGAGAGAGTAGTAGGGAGAGAGAGCGAGTGAGAGTAGTAGTAGTAGGGAGAGAGAGCGAGTGAGAGTAGTAGTAGGGAGAGAGAGCGAGTGAGAGAGTAGTAGGGAGAGAGAGCGAGTGAGAGTAGTAGTAGGGAAAGAGAGCGAGTGAGAGGGTAGTAGGGAGAGGGAGCGAGTAAGAGTAGTAGTAGGGAAAGAGAGCGAGTGAGAGAGTAGTAGTAGGGAGAGAGAGCGAGTGAGAGTAGTAGTAGGGAGAGAGAGCGAGTGAGAGAGTAGTAGGGAGAGGGAGCGAGTAAGAGTAGTAGTAGGGAAAGAGAGCGAGTGAGAGGGTAGTAGGGAGAGGGAGCGAGTAAGAGTAGTAGTAGGGAGAGAGAGCGAGTGAGAGTAGTAGTAGGGAGAGAGAGCGAGTGAGAGAGTAGTAGGGAGAGAGAGCGAGTGAGAGAGTAGTAGGGAGAGGGAGCGAGTAAGAGTAGTAGTAGGGAAAGAGAGCGAGTGAGAGGGTAGTAGGGAGAGGGAGCGAGTAAGAGTAGTAGTAGGGAGAGAGAGCGAGTGAGAGTAGTAGTAGGGAGAGAGAGCGAGTGAGAGAGTAGTAGGGAGAGAGAGCGAGTGAGAGAGTAGTAGTGAGAGGGAGCGAGTGAGAGAGTAGTAGGGAGAGAGAGCGAGTGAGAGTAGTAGTAGGGAGAGAGAGCGAGTGAGAGAGTAGTAGGGAGAGAGAGCGAGTGAGAGTAGTAGTAGGGAGAGAGAGCGAGTGAGAGTAGTAGTAGGGAGAGAGAGCGAGTGAGAGTAGTAGTAGGGAGAGAGAGCGAGTTAGAGAGTAGTAGTGAGAGGGAGCGAGTGAGAGAGTAGTAGGGAGAGAGAGCGAGTGAGAGTAGTAGTAGGGAGAGAGAGCGAGTGAGAGTAGTAGTAGGGAGAGGGAGCGAGTGAGAGAGTAGTAGGGAGAGAGAGCGAGTTAGAGAGTAGTAGTGAGAGGGAGCGAGTGAGAGAGTAGTAGGGAGAGAGAGCGAGTGAGAGTAGTAGTAGGGAGAGAGAGTGAGTGAGAGAGTAGTAGGGAGAGAGAGCGAGTGAGAGAGTAGTAGGGAGAGAAAGCGAGTGAGAGAGAAGTAGGGAGAGAGAGCGAGTGAGAGAGTAGTAGGGAGAGAGAGCGAGTAAGAGTAGTAGTAGGGAAAGAGAGCGAGTAAGAGTAGTAGTAGGGAGAGAAAGACAGATAGAGAGAGTAGTAGGGAGGGAGGGAGTAGTAGGGAGAGAGAGCGAGTGAGAGAGTAGTAGGGAAAGAGAGCGAGTGAGAGAGTAGTAGGGAGAGAGAGCGAGTGAGAGAGTAGTAGGGAGAGAGAGCGAGTGAGAGAGTAGTAGGGAGAGAGAGCGAGTGAGAGAGTAGTAGGGAGAGAAAGACAGATAGAGAGAGTAGTAGGGAGGGAGAGAGTAGTAGGGAGAGAGAGCGAGTAAGAGTAGTAGTAGGGAGAGAGAGCGAGTGAGAGAGTAGTAGGGAGAGAAAGACAGATAGAGAGAGTAGTAGGGAGAGAGAGAGTAGTAGGAAGAGAGAGCGAGTGAGAGAGTAGTAGTGAGAGAGAGCGAGTAAGAGAGTAGTAGGGAGAGAGAGCGAGTGAGAGAGTAGTAGGGAGAGAGAGCGAGTAAGAGAGTAGTAGGGAGAGAGAGCGAGTGAGAGAGTAGTAGTGAGAGGGAGCGAGTAAGAGAGTAGTAGGGAGAGAGAGCGAGTGAGAGTAGTAGGGAGAGAGAGACAGACAGAGAGAGTAGTAGGGAGAGAAAGACAGATAGAGAGAGTAGTAGGGAGGGAGAGAGTAGAGGGAGAGAGACGTAGGGAGGGAGAGAGATATAGGGAGAGAGAGAGTAGTAGTGAGAGGGAGCGAGTAAGAGAGTAGTAGGGAGAGAGAGCGAGTGAGAGAGTAGTAGGGAGAGAGAGCGAGTGAGAGAGTCGTAGTGAGAGGGAACGAGTGAGAGAGTAGTAGGGAGAGAGAGAGTAGTAGTGAGAGAGAGAGTAGTAGTGAGAGGGAGCGAGTAAGAGAGTAGTAGGGAGAGAGAGCGAGTGAGAGAGTAGTAGTGAGAGGGAGCGAGTGAGAGAGTAGTAGGGAGAGAGAGCGAGTGAGAGTAGTAGGGAGAGAGAGACAGACAGAGAGAGTAGTAGGGAGAGAGAGCGAGTGAGAGTAGTAGGGAGAGAGAGACAGACAGAGAGAGTAGTAGGGAGAGAAAGACAGATAGAGAGAGTAGTAGGGAGGGAGAGAGACGTAGGGAGAGAGAAAGTAGTAGGGAGAGAGAGAGTAGTAGGGAGAGAGAGCGAGAGAGAGTAGTAGGGAGAGAGAGCGAGTGAGAGAGTAGTAGTGAGAGGGAGTGAGTGAGAGAGTAGTAGGGAGAGAGAGCGAGTGAGAGAGTAGTAGTGAGAGAGAGACAGACAGAGAGAGTAGTAGTGAGAGGGAGCGAGTAAGAGAGTAGTAGGGAGAGAGAGCGAGTGAGAGTAGTAGGGAGAGAGAGCGAGTGAGTAGTAGGGAGAGAGAGCGAGTGAGAGTAGTAGGGAGAGAGAGCGAGTGAGAGTAGTAGGGAGAGAGAGACAGACAGAGAGAGTAGTAGGGAGAGAGAGCGAGTGAGAGTAGTAGGGAGAGAGAAAGTAGTAGGGAGAGAGAGACGTAGGGAGAGAGAGAGTTAAGAGAGAAAGTAGTAGGTAGAGAGAGACGTAGGGGGAGAGAGAGTTAAGAGAGAAAGTAGTAGGTAGAGAGAGACGTAGGGAGAGAGAGAGTAGTATGGAGAGCGAGTTGAGAGATAAAGTTGTTGGTAGAGAGAGAGTAGTACAAAGTGAAAGAGTAATAGGGAAACAGAGTGAGAGTAGAGAGAGAGAGTAGGGAGAGAGAGAGAGTAGTACAAAGTAAGAGAGTAATAGAGAGAAAGACAGAGAGTATATGAAGACAGAGCAGTAGGGAGAGAGAGAGTAGTAAAGAGAGAGAGTAGTAGGGAGGGAGAGAGAGAGAGTAGTAGGTAGAGAGAGTAGGGGGAGAGAGAGCGCAGTAGGGAGAGAGAGAGTAGAGAGAGAGTATATGAGGAGAGAGAGAGATTAGAGGGGGAGAGAATAGGGAGAGAGAGAGAGCAGTAGGTAGAGAGAGTAGGGGGAGAGACAGAGAGAGCAGTAGGGAGAGTGAGTAGTAGGGAGGGAGAGAGAGAGAGAGAGAGCAGTAGAGAGAGAGTAGTAAGGAGAGAGAGAGCGAGTGGGAGAAGTGAGTCATCAACCTTTTGATGCTTGAAGCCTCGGAAACAGAGGTTTGACTGAAAGCCTGACACAGGTGCACATTGTGTGTTGCTTAATGAGCCAATTAATCAATTAGGCAAAACCCCAGCGCTCTGGCAGCGGGCGACGTGCAGGGATGGAGCATCAGATTTAATTTTTATTTATTTATTTATAGATTTTTTGCCGTTGAGTCTCAGTCTATGCTGAGCCACTGTACCTCAAATAAAGTCAGGACTTTTTGTTCACCTTAAATTTTCAGCTTTGAAGTCCTCCTGACGGTTCTCTGACTCATGGTACTGAGAATGGCGTCTCTGTCTTTGGCACGCCGGAATGCTGAGGAGTAGACTTCCGTGTCCTTCAACAAATGCATGTGTACTGCTTTTCAGGAGAGGGGCTTAGGCAGGATTACGACAGCGGTGTAGAAGTGAATTGCACTCCGCAACTGTAGGGGGACAAAAAGTAGTCACATAAAACTGCTTTGACTCATTAGTAGAGCAGCTGCTGAGCATTTAACTCCACACTGGTCAGTAAAAGGGGTCAGTATTTGAACTTAAACCATGTTTCCTGTCATCATATCACTGTTTCTGAGACACACTGAGAGCAGATCATATCACATGTAACTAAAATTCATTGATCTGTACTTTACATATGACAAACACAACAACAGCTCTGAGGAACTGCATTAGAATGCATGGGTGTGTTTTGGCTCAGCATTAAAGGGTTGAATATTAATTTTGTGTCCAGTTTTTAATGTTTTAAATACGAGTGGAAAAAAAAATACACAATCCAATTGGTATTACATGAACGACAACAAGAAATACTGTGATTCATCACACAGAACTAGAACTAGAGATCCTACATACTCAAAACATTTGAAGACCCAATCAGATTCAGAGTTTCGTTACTATAAATAGTGAGTTTGTTCATCATTTGCTGCAGCAACCGTCTAGGTTCTTCTGGGATGGCCTTACAAAAGTTGGAACATTGATGTGAGGATGTGATTGCATTTAGCATTCACAAGAGCATTAGTGAAGTCAGCTACTGATGTTGAATGATCAGCTCAGGGTCGTCTTGAATTCATGCAAAAGATATTGGATGGATGGAACTTCGTCACTGCAGTTCTATTTCTTCACAAAATTAATAGATTTTATGCTCTCCATATTTCTTAATGGGTGACCAGTCAAACGTTTTAGATACACTACCAGTCAAACGTTTTAGATACACTACCAGTCAAACGTTTTTGTACACTACCAGTCAAACATTTTAGATACACCACCAGACAAACGTTTTTGTACACTACCAGTCAAACGTTTTTGTACACTACCAGTCAAACATTTTAGATACACTACCTGTCAAACGTTTTATATACACTACCGGTCAAATGTTTTAGATACACTACCAGTCAAACGTTTTAGATACACTACCGGTCAAACGTTTTATATACACTACCGGTCAAATGTTTTAGATACACTACCAGTCAAACATTTTTGTACACTACCAGTCAAACATTTTAGATACACTACCTGTCAAACGTTTTATATACACTACCGGTCAAACGTTTTAGTACACTACCGGTCAAACGTTTTAGATACACTACCGGTCAAACGTTTTAGTACACTACCAGTCAAACGTTTTAGTACACTACCATTCAAACGTTTTAGTACACTACCAGTCAAACGTTTTAGTACACTACCAGTCAAACGTTTTAGTACACTACCAGTCAAACGTTTTAGTAAACTACCATTCAAACGTTTTAGTACACTACCAGACAAATGTTTTAGTACACTACCAGTCAAATGTTTTAGTACACTACCATTCAAACGTTTTAGTACACTACCAGTCAAACGTTTTAGTACACTACCAGACAAATGTTTTAGTACACTACCAGCCAAACGTTTTAGATACACTACCAGTCAAACGTTTTAGTACACTACCAGACAAACGTTTTAGTACACTACCATTCAAACGTTTTAGTACACTACCAGACAAATGTTTTGGTAACACTACCAGTCAAACGTTTTAGTACACTACCATTCAAACGTTTTAGTACACTACCAGACAAATGTTTTAGTACACTACCAGTCAAATGTTTTAGTAGACTACCAGTCAAATGTTTTAGTACACTACCATTCAAACGTTTTAGTACACTACCATTCAAACGTTTTAGTACACTACCAGACAAATGTTTTAGATCACTACTAGACAAATATTTTAGTACACTACCAGTCAAACGTTTTAGTACACTACCAGCCAAATGTTTTAGTACAGTACCAGTCAAACATTTTAGTACACTACCAGTCAAACGTTTTAGTACACTACCAGTCAAACGTTTTAGTACACTACCAGCCAAACGTTTTAGTAACACTACCAGTCAAACGTTTTAGTAACACTACCAGTCAAACGTCTTAGTACACTACCAGTCAAACGTTTTAGTACACTACCAGACAAACCTTTTAGATACACTACCAGCCAAACGTTTTAGATACACTACCAGTCAAACGTTTTAGTACACTACCAGTCAAACGTTTTAGATATACTACCAGACAAACGTTTTAGTACACTACCAGTCAAACATTTTAGATACACTACCAGACAAACATTTTAGTACACTACCAGACAAACGTTTTATTACACTAAAATGTTCTAAAACTTTTGACTAGTAGTGTAGTGAAATGTTTAACTAGTAGTTTTCTAAAATATTTGATTGGTTGTGTATTTTTGAGAGCTTTTGAAATCCAGTTTAAATGAGTATGTCAGTGGCAGTAATACTGGTGTCCTACTGCTATATACCTGCTTTCTGGAGAAAGATATTAGAAATATACAGGTAGTTTTTCTTTGATGCTATAATAGACTGCATCTGTCCTCTATACGAGAACGTTTCCACATTAAATGTCTGGAGTCGTTTCATTTTTAGATATTAAGCTCCATTCGCCCAGTTCTCTGAGGACTCACTCCTGTTGCTTTTAACAGTCTTTTTGGAATAATGGGAGAAACAGAAAGTGTCTAAGCTTCAATTAAACTGGCACTGGCTTTATACCTCTCTAGCTCATGCTTGGCACTGGGCCTGGTGAATTCAGGCTCGTGTGCTGTTTCTTTCAACAGAAGTTCTATTAAACAGCCGCTTTGGGGTGATGAGATGGACCATTTTTCTAAACACAAAGAACAACTACGCCAGTTCCAGCCAGACCATGTGAGCGGGGTGGAGTGGAAGCAGAGTGGTGTTATTTTGGGCGGAGCTTGGAGGCGCTTATCAGAAAGTTGATGCATCACTGTTCACTGATACCGAGGCTGTGCAGATGCTATACAGAGTCAGCTTTGTGTGTCTGATCTGCTGCTGTAATGATAATGCATAAGCTTTGGGGTTAAAAGCTTGTACATTTGTGTGAAGTATTCTGGTCTGTGATTGGACCGTCGCTGCAAGAGAATAGAAAACCCGATGTGGAGGGATTGCTTTCCTTGAAGCGTATGCGGGAAGTGATACTGTCTCTACCGTCAAACTAAGACTGTTACTCTGCATATCAGTTTTTCTTTCAGTCTCTTGCCCAGCCTCTTTTCTTTCATTTTCTCTTTCTCTCTCTCTCTCTCTCTCTCTCTCCCATCCTAATCTATGATGGCAGCCATATCTATCTATCTATCTATTGACATACAGACATATAGATAGATAGATAGATAGATAGATAGATAGATAGATAGATAGATAGACAGATAGATGGACAGATGGACAGACAGATAGATAGATAGATAGATAGATAAATAGATAGACAGACAGATAGATGGACGGATGGACGAATAGATAGATAGACAGATAGATAGATAGATAGATAGATAGATAGATAGATAGATAGATAGATAGATAGATAGATAGATAGACGGATGGATGGACGGATAGATAGATAGATAAATAGATAGACAGATAGATGGACGGATTGATGGATCGATAGATAGATAGATAGATAGATAGATAGATAGATAGATAGATAGATAGATAGATAGACAGAAAGACGGATAGATAGATGATAAATAGACAGGCAGACATGGAGATAGATAGATAGATAGATAGATAGATAGATAGATAGATAGATAGATAGACGGAAGGATGGACGGATAGATAGATAGATAAATAGATAGACAGACATAGATGGACGGATTGATGGATAGATAGATAGATAGATAGATAGATAGATAGATAGATAGATAAGCAGGCACACTGACAGACATGCAGATAGACAGATTGACAGATAGATAGATAGATAGATAGATAGATAGATAGATAGATAGATAGATAGATAGATAGATAGATAGATAGATAGACTCTGTTTAATGTGTTGAGGGGAAATTGGTTTCATTCCTGTGTGTGTTTTTAATTTCAGTATTTTATAATAACTGCCGTCTGAGAAGAAGATCTTTCATCAAATCTCTCGACTTCAAAGCCAAAAAGGAGAATAAAGAAATAAAAAAGAAGATCTTATTTTGTGCAGAAGAAAGCCATGCTTCCCCTGATCGATCCAGACGGTCAACAGAAATGCTCCTGGAGGTGAAATGAAGAGGAGACGCCTCTCTTTCCTCTCTTTTCTGCTTTTTCTCTCGTTCCTCTGTCTGAACCTCCATCGCCTTCTCTCTCCTCCTTTCACTCCTGATGTCTGTGTTTCCATCGCTGTTGGCAGAGCCAAGTAATCAATCAATCACTGAACTGAACTGTCTCCTCCTCTGAGGGCAGAACACACACACAAGCTCTCTCTCTCTTTCTCTCGCCGTCTCTATTCACCACACCCCGACTACCACAGCCCCAAACAAAATCAACTGAAAAGCTCAGTCAATTGACCTTAATGAAGCTCGTACAAGGCTCTGTGTCTGTCTTCCATCATCAGCTCCTTTTCAAGCCGCTCTCTAGATCCGTTAATTGACTGACTAGTTTCTCTTCACAAAAGTCTAAGCCACAGTTTCAAAGCTCTGCGTCTGCGGCTCTGTTCACATTACATGGTTAAAGTATCACAAGTCTGATTTGTTGCCTAAACACCGAGGGTGGGTAGAGCAGCCTGTATCCGTACTCCAGTGTCAATACTTGTCCCGAATAAGCAAACGCATAAGTACCTTCTTAACCCTTTCATGCATGGTGTCCACTAATAATAGTTCAATTTAAAGCATAAGAAAAATTACATTTCACCCTCCAAACAACAAAATCCAACAAAATCCATTCTCATGAATTCTATTGTACTCATGAGTGCTGAGGCTTAGAATCTAGGATGACTGACAATACTAAGAATGCAGAAAATGTCTCTGGTATATCTATATTCAAAGTTTCTACCCATATAAAAATATTTGTATGTCGAACAGACTCTAATAAACCTGATCTGATATATTAAACTTCTTTTCCCTTATTTTAGATGTTTTTATGGCTCAGAAATCAACTGTTCACATATGTGGGCATCATGCAACAAAGGCAATACATATAAACATGCACCATTTATATGTTATAGTTTTTTATATGTTTTGTAGACGTATAAAAGTAATACATTTATAGATATTTATAGTTGTGTGACATCTGTTTCCCTCTGTCCAGACTGTTTTGAGGGATTTCACAGCAAGAAATAAGAGTACTGTAACAAACCGCCGGCCGCCTATATCTATCACAGGATTTGCAGCAAAGTTCCAGCCTGAACAAATTTATTAATGTTTCTATTAATTGTGCTTTTAGCATGCTTTTAATAGAACCAAAATTATTTTATTTTATTGTCTGAAAAGAAGAGGAAACCTCCCAAATGTTCTAAAATTTTGCATTTTTTTTATTTAAAAGTTACAAAAAAGAAGCTTAAAATTCAGCATTGTTTGTATAAAAAGTTAATTTTACAATAAAATACATTTAAAAGTTCAAGAATGATTTGAGGAAAAATATATGCATTCTTGGAAAAACTGGGAAAAAATGTTTTTAAACATTTTAAAAAGATGTTTTTTTACTATGTGGACAGTTCAGAAACTTTTTAATAAAACTGATCTTTATGTAAAATGAAATTCCATAGGACTATTTATGCAGATCTGAGCAAGAAAAAGCATTTAAAAAATCTGAATAAAAATTGTAATAATTTATCCATGAAAGGGTTGAGCCACTTGAGCAGAAGTACAAAAGCTTTATGTCCAAAAACTGAAATAATTTAATACTAAGTACTTTGGAACTGTAGGGAAACACACTAAATACTCACATGACTTAGACTCGAGTCCAACGCGAGTCACTATACTGATGACTTGTGACTTGATTTAGACTTTATCTTCACTGACTTGAATTTGGAATCGGACTTGAGCTTTGGGACTTGAAAAGACTCGCCACCCTTTTTTTACATAATAAATCATGTAATGGATTAACTTGGCGACTTAATGCTAAACAACAGCTAATGTGAAGGAAGCTCTCTCCCTCTGTTCATCCCTCCTAGATCTTCCACCGTCCACTGAGAACTCAGCGTCTCGGACAGGAAGTGTTCAAGTAGTGCAGAACAGTACAAACACTGATCAGTCCATGCAGAGCTACTGCAGAGTCACACACGCTGTTAGAACTGAAAGACCCGTCCAGATATTAATGATTATGGGTTTAGAATGTGATTATTAAAATTCCTGTAGGTGTAATGAGTACTAATACTTCCATACAGTGCAGTGTTTCTCAGCCTCGGCCTTCGAGACCTACTGCCTCACAGTTTAGTGTTTTTTTTGCTTCAACACCTATTTTAACTGGTAATGGACTGGTAATGAGGTGATTGGACTGGTAATGGACTGGTAATAAGGTGATTAGTGATTAGAACTGCTTGAAATGATCTAATTTATTAATAATCAAAGTTATTTTTGTTATAATATAAACTTTAAAAACGTTAATGTTATATTAATTAATGACGTTACATCTAGTGACTTGACTAGGACTTGAAGTTTAAGACTTGGGACTTGACTTGAGACTTCCTTGTATTGACTCGGGACTTAATTGTCAAGACTTGGGAATTACTTGTTACTTGCAACTTAGTGACTTGGTCCCATATCTGGTAAGCACACTTGCCCAGAGCAGTGGGCAGCCCTATCCACAGCGCCCGAGGAGCAGTTGGTGGTTAGGTGTCTTGCTCAAGGGCACTTCAGTCGTGTCCTTTCAGTTCGGTGGCTTGAACTGCTGACCTTCTATCTATAAGGCTGGTTCTGTAACGTCCAGCCCACAACTGCCCCCAGTATTTATGTTGGTTTATGTTGTTTGTTAGTTTAGGGCGTGTGTTTCTTTTGCTGTTCTGTCTTGGGGGGATTTGGGTTATTGAAGTGTTTTTGCATGGTGGGGCGATCAGCATTGGGGTGATGGTGGCCTCCCCCACAGGTTCAGGTGTCACATTGGGGTCAGAGGTGGGATCGCCCCTTAATGCTCGGGTGGGAAATAGGCCTACCATGGACTCCAAAGAGCGAGCATCATCAAAGACTATGGAAGGAGATGTAAGGAAAGGCGACAGGGATAAAAGCTTGGTTGGAGCAGCTATGTGTGTTTATAGGGGACTGTGGGCACTGCTTCAGGGTGGGATGCACCCCAGGGACTCTACTCAGACATCACCGAAAGAGTCTGACCTTTCAGTGGAGGGCTGTGTAGCTGAACACACTTAATATTATGGTTCTCAAAGTAAAGTAAATGGTTCTGTGTAGAACCTTGAACACTTTGCATGGTGCGGTGACATGGAAGTGAAGCACAAAGCTCCATTTCCCTCTTGGGTCAGGTGCTTGTGCTGGATCCATGGAAGCTGGTGTGGCTCTGGCAGCCTAGGTACCTTTAAAAGAGTTGGAGAGGGTAGAGGAGAGGGAGAGACGGACGAGCAGCAGCAAAAAGGGCTAGCGGAAGAGCTTGTGTGACGGAAAAGTTCCCATGAAAAGTGGCCAACTTGGAGTCTCACTTTGATTTTGCTTGTGATGTTTGTTTTGGAAATAAAGCTGAAATATGTGCTGTCGCCGTCTCTCCTGCCTCCAGCATCCTGGGGTAGCACACAGTGAGCTTCAACAGCATTACGGGCATATGTATGTATAGCTGTGTAGTTGAAATGTAAGGTACCTCGTTCCAATTGAACAGTTAGAAGAACATTCATCAAATATTCTGTTTATTTGTTTATTTATTTATTTTTAAATATTAAAAACTCCCTGTGGGTGATCAAATTTGAGCGTCCACCACACAGTGTGGCATATGGACTAGGAATTTAATTCAGCATTCTGCTCTAAATATGCTGGCCACACTTCAGCTTAGGTAGAGTTAATGAGAAGGGCACCTAACTGTAGTGGTTTCTTCAACACTCCCCCTATAGCCTTAACGATTAAACCGCGGGTGCTGTGATGCTAATGACTGTGTACTTGACTTGTCTAATTACATATGCTCAGCTGCTACATGGGTTATTAAAGTGGTTTTGTATGGTGGGGAAGCCAACATTGGGGCAATGGTGGCCTATCCCACAGGTTCAGGTGTCACATTGGTGTCAGAAGTGGGATGGCCCCTTACTACTCTCGTGGGGAAATAGGTCTACCATGGAGTCCAAAGAGCAAGCATCGTCAAAGGCTATGGGAGTAGATGTAAGAAAAGGCCCCAGTAATCAAATATTCTGTTTATTTATTTATTTATTTTTAAATATTAAAAACTCCCTGTGGATGATCAAATTTGACAGTCCACCACACGGTGTGGCATATGGACTAGGAATTTAATTCAGTGCTCTGCTCTAAATGCTGGCCACACTTCAGCTTAGATAGAGTTAATGAGAAGGGCACCTAACTGCAGTGTTTTCTTCAACACTCCCCCTATAGCCTTAACGATTAAACCACGGGGGCTGTGATGCTAATGACTGTGTACTTGACTTGTCTAATCAGATATGCTCAGCTGCTACATGGGTTATTAAAGTGGTTTTGCATGGTGGGGAAGCCAACATTGTCACATTGGTGTCAGAAGTGGGATGGCCCCTTACTACTCTGGTGGGAAATAGGCCTACCATGGACTCCCAAGAGTGAGTATCATTAATAAACTATGGGAGTAGATGTAAGGAAAGGCCTCAGTAATCAAATATTCTGTTTATTTATTTATTTATTTTTAAATATTAAACACTCCCTGTGGATTAACTCTTCTAATCAGATATGCTCAGCTGCTACATGGGTTATTGAAGTGGTTTTGCATGGTGGGGAATCCAGCATTGGGACGATGGTGGCCTATCCCACAGGTTCAGGTGTCACATTGGTGTCAGAAGTGGGATGGCCCCTTACTACTCTGGTGGGAAATAGGCCTACCATGGACTCCCAAGAGCGAGTATCATTAATAAACTATGGGAGTAGATGTAAAGAAAGGCCCCAGTAATCAAATATTCTGTTTATTTATTTATTTATTTTTAAATATTAAAAACTCAAATTTGAGCATCCACCACACGGTGTGGCATATGGACTAAGAAGTTAATTCAGTGCTCTGCTCTAAATGCTGGCCACACTTCAGCTTAGATAGAGTTAATGAGAAGGGCACCTAACTGTAGTGTTTTCTTCAACACTCCCCCTATAGCCTTAACGATTTAACCACGGGTGCTGTGATGCTAATGACTGTGTACTTGACTCTTCTAATCAGACGCGCTCAGCTGCTAAATGGACCATGAGGCCGGAACAGAGCGAGAGACGTGCGCTTTAACCACACGGAAAGAGTGATAGCACTGATTTGGCAGGGCGAAGCCTGAAGTAGCCTCGGTAGTACCCCACTGACGCAACGCTCTGAAAGACTGTGTTATAGTTAATATTGTATGTACGTGGCAAGCTCATGAAAATGGCATGAGTGCGGCGGGTGTGATGATGTGGGGCGCTGGAGTCGGGACGCAGGTAGCGAGCGAGGAGGGTGAGTCATGTTCCTCTGAACGCACGCCTCAGGAAATGCTGGTGACTTTTCTAATAATGCTGTAATATTACCTTTTTCATCCTAAGGTGCTTTTGTCCATTACTACCTTTCCGTTTCTCTCTCTCTCGGTGTGTGTGTGTGTATGGGTATGTGTGTGTATGTGACTCCTCTCTCTAGGAGAGGTTCTGAGATAAGAGAGAAAACACAGGATCTGACCTATTTTCTGATTTAGACAGAGTAAAACCACAACCTGTAGGCATGTACAGACGGGTGACAAATGAAAGGAAGAACCAGAATAAATGAGTGGAACATGGTGTGAGTGTAGACGCTTCCGTGCAGGTGTTCTGCAATACAGTTAAGGAAGTAGAGTTATGCTGTGATGGTAAGAAGTAAAAGCCAACATTTGAGGAAACAATAGTGCTAATTTCTGCTAGCGCCCCTATTGGATTTTTAATAGTATGTTAGCGCAAAGCTAACAATGATTCACATGAACTTTTTTTTTTTTTTAGCTCTTCAGCTGTTTGAAGCTTTTACTGAGCCCAGCATAACCACCCCAGCGCTGGTCAGCACAGCTGGCTGAGACAGCTGGCAGGTCACTTCTAGCCATTCACTTGAACTACCCACTACACTGCATTGCTACTCCACAGACCTACAGAGAGGATGGCACAGTGAGATACAGAGATGGTGATAGTAGGAAGGCTTTCATCAACATTTTAGGCATAGCAGTGCTGTGGCAAGCAGGATCCTGAACAACTTTACTTCGGCAGGCTGTACATTCCACTGTGGAAAGTTTATTAAACACTTGGAGACTAAAGAGACGAGCAGCTCCACCTTTATTAGCATCACAGCCTCCAACAGTGAGCTGTAAGTAGCAGCCAGGCTGGTTAAAGCAGATCATCTTAAGCTGAAAGTTTCACAGTGACTACTTTAATCTAATTTGTGTTTGATGTCCAGATAAAAGTGAGTAGCTAGTATAGGTAACAATAGATACCAGCAGCTTAAAGTAACTAATATAGCTAACTAAACAGTATGCGAAGCTTATTTTGTTCTCCTGTCTGTGTCTATTTTGACACGTTGCTTCAGTGTGATCACTGCCAATTATTCATAATAACTATTTATAAAAATAAATAAAAAATTTTCAAATGGTTTCTACAAAATCTGATTCTGACAGCAGCTGCAGGCTGTGGGTCGAATGCAGCATCGACAGTCAGGGGCTCATTTTATGGGTACACATCATGCTTATGTTTTTTGGTTGGTTAGCTGGTGTAGCAGAAGGAGAGGACACCGTGGCGGGAGGGGCTGCGAGTCAGGCCAGTGGGTACACGGATGGACATTGACAGTCAAAGGCTTGTAGGTTCAAACAAGTGGATGAGACTTATGCTGTGATGGGAAAATTGGCAACCAGATTTAATTTCATTTGGCCACCACCCACCCAGCTTTATCTTATTTATACTATTTATTTTAATACCAATAACATTAGTGAATTATTGCCAAGCCATCAAAACTTTAAAACTATAAAATAAGAGGTTTGGAATTATTCCTGGAGCAGAATAAAACATCTGGTTGTGTTTAAAGAATGTTTAGAGGGTCTTTTAGAAATGAGCTCATTTGCTTTGATGCAGGTTTACATACTTTGAACATTCTGACCAACAGCTTCATGAAGGAGCCACATGAGCTGCTCCTCTAACTGGACTGAAGAAGATAGTGTAGATGCTGAGATTGTTCTGATAAACAGGTTTGGGAGTTTATAGGTGGGCTCAAACGTTTGACTGGCAGTGTATATGATGCGTGTCAGTGAGTGTCTTAGTTCTTTTGAGGGAGCGGACACTCCACCTTAGCACCATCTTTCCTTCAGGTCAACTGTGCTCCCCAAAGGTTAGCCCCCCCCCCCCCCCCCCCCCACCCCCACCCCTTTCTCTCTGTAGTGTTTCTCTGGTTTAATTTAATTTCAGATGATCTGCTTCGACCAGCACACAGTGATCCACTCACACAGCATGGCTGCTACTTCCAGTCACTGTTGGAGGTTGTGGTGCTAATAAAGGTGGAGCTGCTCGTCTCTTCAGTCTCTTCAGTGTTGAACGCTGAGCTGAAGCTGCTCCCAGTGTTGGAGAAACTGTTCACAGTGAAAGGTACAGACTGTGGAGTTAGAGGTTGATCCTGTTAAAGATGTGGCGGATAGAAACTTCAGCCTCATTCAAAGATGAACATCAACCATTCAGTGCTGACACTTTGCTTGCCTCTCTCTCTCTCTCTCTCTCTCTCTCTTTGTAGTGCTCCTCTGGATTATTTGATGCGGCTAAAAGCAAAGCAGTCTAAACAGCAACAGAAATAATCAGCTGAAAGGTTACTCTATCCGTCCTCCTCAGACTGTATTCACAGGCCTGTATACACAGGGAGGAATGTTGTTTTGTCTGTGCTGAATTAGAATGGAGGTATTAAAGGTGCTGTGTGGCCTAATTTAGCTTCCTAAGCTCTGATTCTTATTTGACTGCCACATTTTAATTCCAGCCATGCGTTTCCTAACATGGACAAATGGACAACAAAGAGAGAGAGGGAGGGAGAGAGAGAGAGAGAGAGGGAGGGAGAGAGAGAGGGAGAGGGAGGGAGAGAGAGAGGGAGAGAGAGCTCTTCCCTCTGCTACCTTCAAGATAAATGACACTACAGAAATGCAGATGACAGTGTGCATTTAGAGCGAGCGAGGAGAAACACGGTCCTGCACTTGAGATAATGCACACAGTAAAAACATAATGAACTCCAATTCCCACGATGCCCGGTGTTAACCTCATTTACTCAACGCAATTAGTCTTTCTCTGCATGTTTCATTCACAGTCAGGCGAAACAATGTCTAAACTAATGCTGGATAATTCTGTGTGTGTGTGTGTGTTTGTTTGTACTTGTTTTCCTCTATTAAAGCCCTGATTTTTTGGTAGAACCTTTCTGACCAACAGGACAATAACATGTCCTTTGGGTTTGTGATACTTACAGCCAGGCGTCATTGATAAGAAATCACGTCCTCACAATTAACCTGATATATGATACTTTGTCTGTGAATTTTAGTGCAAAAATTAAATTATTTGCAAAGTTTAACAAAGTTTAGCACTGTCTCCTCACAGTAAGATGATCTGGGTTGGATTCCCGGTCCGGGTGGTTCTGTGTGGAGTGTGTATGTTCTCCCCGTGCTTGAGTGGGTTTCCTCTGAGTACTCCGTCTTCCTCCCACAGTCCAAACACATGCATGTTAGGTTATTGGATGGCAAAGTTTAACAATCTGGAGGAAAAATACTATCCTATATAAAAAGTATTATATTTTTTAAAATTGTGTTATTTTATGGTTTGGATGTTTTAAAAATTATACACGATAATTATATTGATATTATAATTATATTATAATTATTAGTAAAATAAATAGAAAAACTTGAGTGGGCATGTCCAAGCCAAATAAAATCTGGTTGTCATTCTTGCCATATTGAAATTTAAATTCAGCATATTTCTGAAAAAAAAAAACATAAACATAAGCTGTACCCATAAAATGAGCCTCCGACTGCCGAGGCTGCGTTCGACCCACAGCCTGCAGCTGTGCTGTCAGAATCAGATTTTTTTAAATAGTTCCTATGGATAATTTGCAGTGATAACACAGAAGCAACATATCAAAATAGACACAGACAGGAGAATAAAATAAGCTCCTTATACAGTTCAGTTAGCTAAACTAGTTATTTGAAGCTGCTAGTATCTAATGTTACCTACAATAGCTACTCTCTTTCATCTACACATCAAACACAAAGTAGATTAAAGGTGTCTCTGTGAAACTTTCAGTTTAAGATGATCTGCTTCGTCCAGCACACAGTGATCCACTCACACAGCATTGCTGCTACTTACAGTCACTGTTGGGGTTGTGGTGCTAATAAAGGTGGAGCTGCTCGTCTCTTCAGTCTCTTCAGTCTCTTCAGTGTTGAACGCTGAGCTGAAGCTGCTTCTAGTGTACAGACTGAAGAGTTAAAGTTGTTCAGGATTCTGTTAAAGAAGTTCAGCAGCTTAAACAGTGCAGCAGTTTCATTCAAGCACCTGAACAAGCTGCAGTGTTTAAGGTGGAACATTAGATGAAGAATCTGGTCTGAATAGGATCTTCAGGCTGGTTTAAAGATGAACATGTAGCTCTAATAGTTGGGTTGTTTGTTGGCAAGGATTGAAAAATGGCAACGTTCCCTTCACAGCCTGGAACGCTGGATTTCTCCACCATCGTTCTGGTTGCTGGTTGTTGTTGTGGTTGTGTGTAAATGTTCTGGTTGCCGGTTGGTGTTGTGGTTGTGTGTAAATGTTCTGGTTGCTGGTTGGTGTTGTGGTTGTGTGTAAATGTTCTGGTTGCTGGTTGGTGTTGTGGTTGTGTGTAAATGTTCTGGTTGCTGGTTGGTGTTGTGGTTGTGTGTAAATGTTCTGGTTGCTGGTTGGTGTTGTGGTTGTGTGTAAATGTTCTGGTTGCTGGTTGTTGTTGTGGTTGTGTGTAAATGTTCTGGTTGCTGGTTGGTGTTGTGGTTGTGTGTAAATGTTCTGGTTGCTGGTTGTTGTTGTGGTTGTGTGTAAATGTTCTGGTTGGTGTTGTGGTTGTGTGTAAATGTTCTGGTTGCTGGTTGGTGTCGTGGTTGTGTGTAAATGTTCTGGTTGCTAGTTGTTGTTGTGGTTGTGTGTAAATGTTCTGATTGCTGGTTGTTGTTGTGGTTGTGTGTAAATGTTCTGGTTGCTGGTTGGTGTTGTGGTTGTGTGTAAATGGTCTGGTTGCTGGTTGTTGTTGTGGTTGTGTGTAAATGTTCTGGTTGCTGGTTGGTGTTGTGGTTGTATGTAAATGTTCTGGTTGCTGGTTGGTGTTGTGGTTGTGTGTAAATGTTCTGGTTGCTGGTTGGTGTTGTGGTTGTGTGTAAATGTTGTGGTTGCTGGTTGTTGTGGTTGTGTGTAAATGTTCTGGTTGCTGGTTGGTGTTGTGATTGTGTGTAAATGTTCTGGTTGCTGGTTGTTGTTGTGGTTGTGTGTAAATTTTCTGGTTGGTGTTGTGGTTGTGTGTAAATGTTCTGGTTGCTGGTTGGTGTCGTGGTTGTGTGTAAATGTTCTGGTTGCTAGTTGTTGTTGTGGTTGTGTGTAAATGTTCTGGTTGCTGGTTGTTGTGGTTGTGTGTAAATGTTCTGGTTGCTGGTTGGTGTTGTGGTTGTGTGTAAATGGTCTGGTTGCTGGTTGTTGTTGTGGTTGTGTGTAAATGTTCTGGTTGCTGGTTGGTGTTGTGGTTGTGTGTAAATGTTGTGGTTGCTGGTTGTTGTCGTTGTGTGTAAATGTTCTGGTTGCTGGTTGGTGTTGTGGTTGTGTGTAAATGTTCTGGTTGCTGGTTGTTGTTGTGGTTGTGTGTAAATTTTCTGGTTGGTGTTGTGGTTGTGTGTAAATGTTCTGGTTGCTGGTTGGTGTCGTGGTTGTGTGTAAATGTTCTGGTTGCTAGTTGTTGTTGTGGTTTTGTGTAAATGTTCTGGTTGCTGGTTGTTGTGGTTGTGTGTAAATGTTCTGGTTGCTGGTTGGTGTTGTGGTTGTGTGTAAATGGTCTGGTTGCTGGTTGTTGTTGTGGTTGTGTGTAAATGTTCTGGTTGCTGGTTGGTGTTGTGGTTGTGTGTAAATGTTCTGGTTGTTGGTTGTTGTTGTGGTTGTGTGTAAATGTTCTGGTTGCTGGTTGTTGTTGTGGTTGTGTGTAAATGTTCTGGTTGCTGGTTGGTGTTGTGGTTGTGTGTAAATGTTCTGGTTGCTGGTTGGTGTTGTGGTTGTGTGTAAATGGTCTGGTTGCTGGTTGTTGTTGTGGTTGTGTGTAAATGTTCTGGTTGCTGGTTGGTGTTGTGGTTGTTGTTGTGTGTAAATGTTCTGGTTGCTGGTTGGTGTTGTGGTTGTGTGTAAATGTTCTGGTTGCTGGTTGTTGTTGTGGTTGTGTGTAAATGTTCTGGTTGCTGGTTGGTGTTGTGGTTGTGTGTAAATGTTCTGGTTGCTGGTTGTTGTTGTGGTTGTGTGTAAATGTTCTGGTTGCTGGTTGGTGTTGTGGTTGTGTGTAAATGTTCTGGTTGCTGGTTGGTGTTGTGGTTGTGTGTAAATGTTCTGGTTGCTGGTTGTTGTGGTTGTACGTAAATATTGGGCGTGTAAATATTAACAGGTCTGTTACGTAACAGTGTAGGATTTGGAGCTCGGCCTGTTTTATCCTGAATGCAGGGTTTGTATTTGAAGAACAGAGTTTGAGTTTCAGGGTATGTACAGTTCTATGTACTGAGCTCTCACTATTATACTAATGTAAACACAGGTCTCCATTCTGTGGTGCTTTTAACCTTTCAGGAGAATCTAATGGAACATGATTATCTTCTCATTTGGTGCATTTGTATTTCTCATGCAGTTTTGAGTGCAGGTTGAGAACAAACAGGGTTTGAAAATGAATATGTTATATACAGTATGGCGCCACATTCTGACTTCATATGAAAACAACCATGTGTAGCAGAGAGAGAGAGATAGAGAGAGAATTGGGCTTCTAATGGGCCAAACCCAGCCTGGAACATCCTTACCACTGCGTGAGGAGATCAATGCTGGTTATATCCATGTTTTGACTAGCTGGACTATCGAGCTTATTCTCCAAATGTCAAGCGCTGTTCTTTTGCCGTTATCGGCCAGAGCTTATTGAACCGTAGGCACAGCCTGCAGGCTCTATAGATCTGTGAGAGGAGCCCGTATCACCACCTGAAGAAGGACACATGGCTGCCCACTGTCTCCTATTGCATGTGCTTCATGGCCTTGGGGAAAAGAAGGGGGGGAAAGGGAGGGAAAAAAATAAAATAATTAAATCAAATAAATAAATAAATAAATAAATAAATAAATAAATAAATAAAACAGCTGGGTTGGGAAGTCCGCCCAAAAGTTTAACTCCTGGCGACAGAGTGAGGGGTTTAAAAGCCGGGAGATAAAAATCTAATACAAATCCGCTCGGTTTTAAAAAGTTAAAGGATAATATAAAAGTTGAAAGATAAAAAATGTTAATATGAGAATTAATGAGCAGCCCTCATACATAGCCCGCGCATGATCGGAATAGGAGAGTGAAATGAGCGGCGGCGCTCCGTTCGGCACGTCTCCAGCAGCAGGATTATCCTTGTGCATCTGGACCTCGACTAATTAGCTCACCTCTATACAACGGCGCGTCTGAGAGCGAGTCGGACCGCGTCCGGAATGTAAAGCAGGGCGCGGGCCGATAATTAAGGATTACCTATATAATATTCTAGCGGGGAATACGACGCTATTAGCTGGGATAATAAGGCATTGTTCCCGGCCTAAATGCTTCATTTGTATGTGACAGCCAGAAACAGTGGACTGCCAACACTGAACCCAGCTTCTGGATGGACGTACGTCCTCGCAGTTAACCGCTCCTGTTTCCGCCGGCTCTATTTTTAGGGCCGTGATAAAAACAGACACCCGGCAACAGCGTTAAAATAACTGCAAACGTTGGTGCCAAAGCAATCAGGCGGTTTAAAAACAACAAAAAAAGAAGCACAGCCGTTAAACCACGGCGCTAATCATAGCGAGTACTGTTGACCTACATCGTCACGAGCGGGGAAAACAAAAGCGTTCGGTTTTAGGCGTGCCGTATCGTTTCGGTAGCGGTTTCTACGGCCAGTGCAGTGATTGTTTCTGAAACAGCAGAGGATGATTAGATTATACATTTCATTACAATAATGGCAGACCGTAATCTGAAGAGATTTGGCCTGCGTTCGTGGCCGGAACAAACAGTCTGATCATGATGACGATGGGATTATTCATCTAATGACGCTTACCTGGAGGATTACGTAGGGTGTGCGCCGTTCCAGGGAATCTAAAGGTCAGAGAAGGTCAGTAGCTTTTGGGGGAACAAAAGCACACATTTCAAATCAATGACCTGCTCTGATTAAATGGCATTATCATCTAATGCCTAATCCCCCCTGCCCCCTGGCCAAACTCAACCCCTACCCCACCCCATGCCTGGGGAAAAAAGAAAAGCCACTAGAGCTAAATGAGGTTTCGGGGGGGGGGGGGGGCTCGGTGATTGGACGGGGGCAAGGAGAAGAATCTCCAGCAGTGCTGAATGTCATCGCTGTCCAATGAAAAACATGTATCCCCATTTTTGTTGATTTTGAGTTGTCTAGATCATTTGAACACACCAATTTGGAATATTCCAAGCTTGGAATAAATTCTGGTTCCATTGCCTTGCATTGAAAGTAAAGTAGGTTTTTGTCCTCTCGCTTAAGTTACAATTTTAGAGATACTTGTTTTTCCTTGGACAGTGACGATATGCTCCAGAGGAGGCGCAACTACATTAAACACCAAGCAACCCAACCTGGCTAAGGCTGCTGCTCTCCTTTCAGACACTGAAGTTCATGCTGCTGTTGCACTGTATACGTTTGACTGCGTTAGGTTTGGGTTCACAATACAATTTAGAGAATTCAGCTCTACATGACATTCACACATCCTGTCGTCATTACCTACATGGGCTGTGACATCCAAGTGGCTAAACATTCTGAAACAAGGCTGCATTTATTAGGGAGGAACAGTGAAACCTGGTCCTCTCAGAATCAGAATCAGAGTAGTTTATTTCGGCAAACATGCCACACATACACTACTGCTCAAAAGTTTGGGATCACAGTGAAATGTTCTTGTTTTAATGGAGTATCTTCTTCCTTAACACAACAATGGACTGACGGGTCTCTAAAGAAAGTTGTTTCTTTCTGGTCATTGTGAGCCGGTCAGCAAGCCATCAACTGCTGATGCTTCAGATACTAAACTAACCTAGAATGTTGTTCTCCCTTTTATACTCACTTATTAGTAGAATGTTTTTCAGCTGTGCATCACAATTGAGCAAGAGTGTCCTAACAACCAATTAGTCCAATAACATCCTTAACTTGGATTGGTGGTTATACCAGGAGATTTAAACAGAGGACTGAGAATTGCTGATAATAGGACTATATGCAAAATAAGTCTCTATACAAAAATAGTAAAATTAAAAATTAATATAAACATTTTTATTCTTTAAAAATCATCTGATACACGTACATTAATTAAGAAATGGACAATATTGTTTGTAAATTGCATGAAAGTTGCATAAATTGCATGAAAATTGCATGAAATGAAATTCTAAGGTGATCCTAAACTTTTGAGCGGTAGTGTACAAGGAATTTGAGTCAGTTTCGAGCTAAATGAGGGTGGCAGGTGCTCAGTGATTGAATAAGGCTAGGAGGAGGAAGTAAAAAAACATGAGGATCACTCCAATCTATGTCTCAAAAAATATCTCCAGCATTGCTGAATATGCTCCAGAGGAAGCAGAACCAGATTAAACACCAAGCAGCCTGGCTAAAGCTGCTGTTCTGCTCTCAGATGATTCCTCTTCCTCTTCCCAACACTGAGGTTCACGCTGCTGTTGCACTGTATACTTTTGATTGGGTTAGGTTTGAGTTAGGTTTGGGCTCTCCAAACACTGAGGTTCAAAGAAGGGTCCAGCTGCAGCCAGATGCGTTCCTGGTTGGGGAGTTTCTCGACAAGCAGAAACGCCCCCAACCAATACGTCTTGAACAGAGCTGCCCCCAACAGGCCAATACTGACAGCAGGAGTGTTTAGTAGCGATGCGAGAGAATATGTTAAGAAGTTTTAATAGAGAAGGACGTATTTCAGATTAGTAGCAGTGTGTGTTCTGTGTTTGTTAGCACTAGTGCCACCCAGTGTTCCAGAAACTATAAAACACATACATTACAGTTAACTTGTTTTATAATTCAATAATTCTACAATCAAAGGTAAGGTGAAATCACCAAATAAAACATTAACCAACACTGGAAGGAGTGGACAGTATCAGTCATGCTGCTTATGACTAACTTTGAAAATAAAACGTAACTAAAACATAAATTAAGACTACAGTTTTTTTTGTAAAGGATGATGATTTGTTGAACATCTGAAAGTGATGAAATGTGTCCAGACAGATAGGAGATGATCAAATATTGCCAAATTAATAAATAGGGCTTACGAACAAGTTATATAGTACAATACAGTTTAAATAGTTGTAGACGGCAAACTTTTATGTGACGAAAGTGAGAAATGTGAGAAACAACAGGAAAGCAGAACCAGTGAAAACAAGGAACAGATCATGTTGTAGTCAATGAGGAAGAGGGGTGATCCTTGTGTGTTGAAGCAAATGAAAAGGTGAAAATGTTCTTGTTTTAGCCAAGAAATCCAGAACAGAACTCCGCCCCTGGCTGCAGACCGTCGATATTGGGAGGTTCACGTGGCTGTTGCACTGTATACGTTTGATTGGGTTAGGTTTGGGTTCACATTGCAATTTAGAGAATTCAGCTCTACATGACATTCACACATCCTGTCGTCATTACCTACGTGGGCTGTGCCTTCTTATGCATTGATGTTGGTTTTCCATCTAAGTGACCAAACATTCTGCAACAAGGCTGGAGGAACAGTGAAACCAGGTCCTCTCAGAATCAGAGTCGTTTATTTCGCCACATATGTCATACATACCAGAAATTTATCTCACATCGGTTACACTAAGAGAAAGTACAAGAGTATACAATAACTACTCTGTCACGCTCTGCCCCATTCCATCTGTCTTCATTCTTTTGTTTACATCCCCCCATCATAGCCATGTGGTTCTGTTTGTTTTGTCATGTGCTTCTTCATGTCTCCACCCCTTACCTGTTCCCAATCTGCGTCTCCACCCATTGTTACCAGCTGTTTCATATTCCCTATGTTATATATACCCTCTGTTTGTTACCTGTTTTGTTGGATTTCATGATATCTGCCTGTTCGTACCCCAGTCCTGCCTGTTCCTCGTTTTTTAGATGTCTCTTTGTTTATCTATTGTTTTTATGTATTGTTATTCCCATTGTGCTTTTGTATTTAGTATTTAGTTTCTGTTTTCGTTCATTATTAATATACGTTTCATTTAAGCTTGTGATTGCGTCTGCCCTTCGTCCATCCTGCCTCCCTACTGTCTGGGTCTGCCCTATTTACACTGTCCTGTCAATGCCATGTGGTCTTGTTTGATTTTGTCATGTGTTCCTGGTCTCCACCCTTTTGTCTCCGCCCCAGGTGTTTGTTTTTAGTTGCTGTATATATCCCTGGTTGTCTGCTTGGTCTGTGCATGGTGTTTAGTCTTGCTCTATGTCCATGTCCTTGTTGCCTGCTACCTGATGGTTGGATTCTTGTTCTTCTCGTCATTGTTTTCTTTTGTAGTTTTACCAGTAAGTCAGTGTTTCTGGTTTCTTGGTTTCCTTTGTTTTCTTGGTATATTTTTGTGTTTTTGTTTCTTAACAAACTGCCATTCGACTTGCGCTTGCATCCTCGACACATACGTCTCACCTGATCCAGCTAAAGCCTGACACTGTTCTAGAATTTAGACATATTGGCTTCTTGGTTAAATCTTCTTGTTCCACCTTAAATGATGCAGCAGTTAGGCTATATTCTGGTGCCTCAACTTCTTGATTGAATTGTCCTGTTCCACCTTAAATAATACAGCAATTATGCTACATTCTAATGTCTAGACTTCTTGGTCAAATGTTCTTGCTCCACCTTAAAAGTTGCAGCATCTGGCCTACATCCTTGTGCGTCAGCTTCTTTTCTGAATTTTCCCATTCCATCTTAAATGATGCAGCAGTTAGACTACATGCTGGTGCATGAGCTTCTTGGTCAAATTTTCTTACTCCACCTTAAATGGTGCAGCAGTTAGGCTATATGCTGGTGCCTCAGCTTCTTGATTGAATTGTCCTTTTCCACCTTAAATAATACAGCAATTATGCTACATTCTAGTGTCTAGACTTCTTGGTTGAATGTTCTTGTTCCACCTTAAGCCTGACACTGTTCTAGAATTCAGAAATATTACGTCCTTATGTATGGGTTAAACCTTGACTTTCTGGACTGGATTTTCCGGACTGGATTTACCGAAGAGGTCCAACAAAAGCCTGTCAAGCTGTAGCCAGTGCTCCAGTGTAGGATCAAATGTTTTCCGCCGGAAATTCAGCAAGTTCCAAAGTAGTCTCGCCTTCAGGTGCCTTCAGTTCTGCAACAACACCCTGTCAGTGGAGATTTCCTACATTGAAATTGCATGTAATTGTTTCTGACTGGTCGTGATGGACCCCAACGGTTCTCCTCACATCATGAACGCATGAGTCAGCCTTGATTTATTAATTAATAAATACAGGGATTTCAAACGTATTGATTGCTGGCCTTCATCTGCGGGCTTACGAGACGGCATGCTGTGGTTGATGGAGTTATGACTGTGTTTACAACATCAGTAGAACTTTTTCTTAAAACAAGCCACTGTGACCTGCGTCATTGTTTGGCACAAACATTAAATAGAGACAAACTAACAATGGGGAGCCTTTTTGTTCTTTTCTTTATTTTCAGATCCCTCTTAACGAGAACGCATTAGAGTTGAACCCAGGTGAACTCTCAGCTGAGCAACACGCAGCGGAGATCTTTCTAAGACTTATCCAAGTAGAGACGCTGGTGAACACTAATTGTTAGATGGTTGCATTGAGATGCAGTGTAAATATCATGAAATTTAAACGCAACAGCAAAACAAATACACCCCTCCAATCAGCGCTTTTTTAGAAGCTGCGCCCAGATTTCATGGACATGCATCCAAGGCAAACGACAATTCATGACCAGAGAACCCTTTGCAAACATTGTACGGACAAACACCTTGATATGAATGCTGGAGCAGTTAGGCTACGTTCTGGTGTATTAGCTTCTTGGTCAAATGTTCTTGTTCCACCTTAAATGGTGCAACAGTTAAACTACATTCTGGTGCCTCGGCTTCTTGATTGAATTGTCCTGTTCCACCTTAAATAACACAGCAATTATGCTACATTCTGGTGCCTCAGCTTCTTTGTCAAATTGTCTTGTTCCACCTTAAATGGTGCAGCAGTTAGACTACATTCTGGTGCCTCGGCTTCTTGATTGAATTGTCCTTTTCCACCATCAATAATAAAGTAATTATGCTACATTCTAGTGTCTAGACTTCTTGGTTGAATCTTCTTGTTCCACCTGAAATGGTTCAGCAGTTGGCGTACATTCTTGTGCCTCAGCTTCTTTTCCAAATTTTCCCATTCCATCTTGAATGATGCAGCAGTTATTCTTCATTCTGGTGCCTAGACTTCTTGGTTGAATTTTCTTGTTCCACCTTAAATGGTGCAGAACTTGCTCTACATTCATGTGCCTCAGCTTTGTCAAATGTCCCTGTTCCACCTTAAATAATACAGCAGTTAGGCTACATGCTGGTGCTTCAGCTTTTTTTTTTTTCAAATTTTCTTGTTCCATCTTAAATGGTGCAGAACTTGCTCTACATTCATGTGCCTCAGCTTTGTCAAATGTCCCTGTTCCACCTTAAATAATACAGCAGTCAGGCTACATGCTGGTTCTTCAGCTTTTTTTTTCAAATTTTCTTGTTCCACCTTAAATTATGCAGCAGTTATAGACTACATTCTTGTGCCTCAGCTTCTTTTCCAAATTTTCCCATTCCATCTTAAATGGTACAGCAGTAGGACTACATTCTTGTGCCTTAGCTTCTTTGCCAAATGTTCTTGTTCCACCTTAAATGACACAGCAGTTAGACTACATGTTGGTGCTTCAACTTCTTGGTCAAATGTTTTTGTTCCACCTTAAATGATGCAGCAGTTAGACTACATGTTGGGGCTTCAATCTCTTGGTCAAATGTTCTTGTTCCACCTTAAATGGTGCAGCAGTTGGCCTACATCATTGTGCCTCAGCTTCTTTTCCAAATTTTCCCATTCCATCGTAAATGATGCAGCAGTTATAGACTACATTCTGGTGCTTCAGCTTCTTTGTCAAATTTTCTTGTTCCACCTTAAATGGTGCAACAGTTAGGCTACATTCTGGTGCCTCAACTTTTTGTTTAATATGTTCTGTTCCACTTTCAATGGCTCAACCGATTCAGGTGCCCCAGGCTCTTCAGCCTGATCTTGTTTCTCAAATCTTCTCCTCTTTGGCTGTTTCTTGGCTATCTGTCCTTCTTGACAATGAGTGGAGTTCAACATGTGCTCCCCCATCCTGTGCTCGAGCACAATCGCCCACTGTTGCTGATTGGCTGTAAGAGTTTCTGAAGCCCAATCCAAGCTTTTTTGATTATATTCTATTTACAGATCCAGGGCCGTGTACCTTTTAACATGTTTGCTTCAAATTTACTTTGGATTTGGAAGTGTACAAGTTCTTTACTGGAAAAAGTTCCCAAATTTGGTGTCCTTGCAGAAGAAAGGTCTATTTTTCAGAAGAGCTGCATTGCCACCAGACAGCGCGCTACGGTGGACGGCATTCTCTTTTGTAGAAGCAGAGAGTGACCCTGCAGTTCTTCTCCACCAATACAAACATGGCCAATTTCATTGTACTCACAAGGTCTCAGCCCCGTATGTGAATTTGAAGATGGGCCTCTTTGGGTTTGCACTATGGGATGCAGTTCTCTAGTGCTAATCAATGCTTTTAAATGATGCACCCTTGGGCCTTGGCGGGGGGATCGCACACATTTTATCCCAGCTTGTGTCCGTGGCTGTTGAAGCAGAAGAGAAGCCGCACGGCTTTTAATAAAACTGTTTTTAATAGACAGCAAATTTCAGCCTCGAGAAACCACATCATTTGAAAGCTGATCACCCCCTTTATGCACTCAAGGTTCTTCCCAGCCGACGGAGCTCACCAAGACCAGACCCGAAACCCTGTCGAGAAATCTTTAATTACAGCAAAATCACATCCTGTCACCCCGCTCCGAAAACTTGCTGCCCTGGAATTAGACTGCTTTCTCTTAAGAGCAGTCATTTGTGAAGGAATTGCGGCTGCTGTTGTTTTTGTTTTGTATTGTCCCGCGCCTGACATGAGGAAGAGTGATTTTCCGTCTGGAAGCGTGCCAGTTCAGTAATGGAGGTTGGTCCAAAATGCTGAGAATTGTTTGTCGTGTTGTGCCAAAGCTGGGCAGGAGAACTGCAGCGTGAATGGGAAACAGATAATGTCACTGCAGATTCGGTGGACGGCTTATGTGCTGGTGAGTCATGGGTTTTGGTTATTGTTCCAGTTTGTGTGTGTAGGCTGTTTGGAAATGTTCGAGCCGAGGGAGCTCAGAAAGTCATGAATACAAAAATGAAATTGATTAAATGGGCAGGAGAGCTGTTTCCTGATACCAGGTGACCTTTTGTCCAGCATGATGAAATGCTGTATGGTGCTATAGCATTCTATGAAAAAATTAATTAACTAATTTTAATTAAACAATCCCAAAAAGCTGTAATTGATGAAATACTGTACTGTATCACTTTGACTGACCGGACAGTGTCTCTTAATCTGGTCTTACAAAAGATATACAATTCTATATCTATCTGTAATAATTCTATCTACATAGCAAGCATGTCGTCGCTGTCCAATGAAAAACATGCCTCTCCAAAAAGGCAACTTTACAGGAGAGGCCAAAAACTGTCTTCACTTTTAATGTAAGTCAATGGAACCAGAATTTTTTCCAAGCTATTTTGGAGTATTTTTATTGGCCCATTCATCATAAAATAATGTAACAATGTAAATATCAGTTTCTGCATTTAACTGATGTAAAAAAATAAAAATGCAAACAGATGTTTTTTATTGGACAGCAAAGACATACAATATCAGTCTGCTTATTAGGGTCAGAGCCCACTATTGTCCTGCATGCAAGATACTATTTCTTTATTTTCTCAAACAGATCTTAAATGCACAGATACTTTTATTTTGGAAAATAAACTAAGACAGATATTACAAACAACTGAGAGAAAAGCTGACTCTGAAAATTATTAACTGCTTAAAAAGTGTGATGGCAGAAAGAATGAGAAATAAACTGGACAGTGACCCAATCAGCAAACACCATGTGGGGTCCACAAACACAACATTTGCTAAATTACACTCTCTTATATTGAATTATTATGTTATACAGCCCAACCACAGTATAACTGAAAAGAAAACAGTCGAATAGCAATAAATTATGATACATTTCCCTAAAGATTGCCTTTTTTATTTTATACCTCTGCTTACTTTTTTATTTTGGTTCATAATATATATATATATATATATATATATATATATATATATATATATATATATATATATATATATACATTTTATTTTTAAAAATGATGCACCATGTTTTATATTCTCACCACTTAAACAAGACTGGAGGTTTGTAGGTTCCGCCATTGCACCTTTAATTTTATTACAACTTATTTTTTTTTAAGTTTAATTAATGATATGCAGCCATTATTGTGGAACCTTTTCCATTCATCTATGGCAATTACCATCTATGTACAAGTACACAGTGGAGTGAAATTTTGTTCCTTTTTGAACATACAGGTGGAACATGGACATGGACAGACAGGACAGTGCCGCACCGACACAATACTCATTTCTGTGCATGAGGTTGTGGAATCTGTGAGTTTAGGCACTCAGATAACATGTATAAACACAGCAGTTACTGAGGTAGTACTTTATCCTGGAAATGTATTAAACCAAACACACACACACACACACACACACATACACAGACTGTGTGGTCTAGAGGCATAAAGCCTTGTCTCAACAGAGAGCATCCTCAACCTCCAAAACTCGGATCATTCCAGCTATTAGATTATGGATTACTGTAATCCACCCAGCCAAGGGTTAGAGTCGCAACACGACACACACTCATTCAGTCATGCTAACATTTTTGTGTGTGTGTGTGTGTGTGTGTGTTTGTGTGTTTGACCTACTTCAACAACAGACATAAATCACCAAAACCACTTCTGGAAATGACAAAATTGGAAAATCCCTGCAGTATGTGTAATGTGCTGAGCTCTTTTGTAATGCTGAACTGCATGTGAAGTGTTTTACTAAGAGTGTGTGTACGTGTGTGTGTATGTGTGATAGTGAACAACCTGCTGCACTGTGTCATCAACAGCATCTGGGCCTTCTCCGCCACCAACCAAACAAACAAACCACTCCACACCACCTGTAACTGCAGCCTGGCTCCTACAAGCCCACGTGACCTGTAGAATAAGAACGAACAGATCAAGCCTTCCTGGTTACATTCAGATTCATATCTACTGTAAACTATCAGACATTCTTATGAAACACTGGAGCTTCATCAGTCTTCGTTACTGAAGCTGCAGCAGCAGTGAAAGTATCTACATGTTATATACGGTATGAGCAGAAAATAAGTTAACATCCTTCACAGAAGAAACAAATGTCTGCACATGTCCAAGGTTTCTATAAATCTTGATTAATTATAGTTTCCCATGTGATTAATTAGCAATTTCAACTTTAATTCCCCTTGAACTGCGAAGGCATTCATATGTGGAAACTATGGAATACCAAATGCTATGGTATCCCACAGAGATGGAAAGATCGATCGACTATGTATTGGTATCAGCCGATTTGTACTCAAAATATGTGATTGGTGATCAGCCAATATTTCTCAAATTTAGCCGATCCCGAGAGCCGTTAAACAAATAAGCTTAATTTCTGTATTTCCAGCTAACGTTTAGTTGAAACCCCTACAATGTACAGTTACATTGTATTAAACTACGTTCATGATCAATGGGCGTATATGCGGCTGAAACAGGAAGCCTAGCGCATCCCAAATTTATCAACATTAACATTTTAATATTACATTATAGTCATTAAGGCTTTTAGAAGAATGGGGTTTTTGGGTAGGTGGGTTAGTGCACTATAGACCCCTGTGGTGCGGCCTAAGCTTTTGTCCTTAATGGCATTTTTTCTCCTTACAGTACTTTTACTTTTAATATTTTAAGTAGTTTTGAAAGCAGTACTTTTATACTTTTACTGGAGTAAAACATTTGTGTTGATACTTCACCTTCTACAGAAGTATTTTTAAACCCTAGTATCTATACTTCTACCTGAGTAATGAATGTGAATACTTTTGACACCTTTGATAGCTGACCACTGCAGTATATTTGGTAGAGACAACCTGCCCAGTAAAATAAGTATTTGCATTATCTCAGATAATACTGATAACACTGAGGTATTCTATACTGAGAAATGTAATAACACAATAAATGTAATAAAATAAAATATTATAATGCAGATTAGGTGAACAAGAAGAAGAGGTCATGAGCTGACCAATCAGAGCACACTGGTCTATTAAATCTATTGGAGGAGAACCCCAAAATAAAAATATGAATATTAAATATGAGTGTAAATGAGGAACCTATGGAGGAACCTCTGGGTAAGAAGTAAAGGAAATGAACAGAAGTCATGATGATAAAAGCACAACTGGTTTAAAATCATATCAGTTTTAGTGTTTATTTAATTTTTAATTCAATTTTGCAGAAAAAGAGACTGAGACCGTGACGATGGCTGGTGAAGTCGAGGACCTCATGACCACCAGCCTGGTCGACAGTCAGGAGGGGTTTGTGGAGGAACCTCTGGGTAAGTAAAGAAAAGTCTGTTTAATGAATACATTTAAAATAACAAGTTTTAATGGAAAATGATATTTGTTGGTAAATGAATGGATAAATGAATGGATACTTTCGGAATGAACAAACTGGAAACCTGACCATATTTAATTCTATACAAGCAGAGAACGAGACACTGACCTTGGAGCCAGAGGAGGACGCCATCAGGGACCTGGTGACGCCTGAGCAGTCCAGCATTCAAGCTCTGGGTAAGAAAAGCAAATCATTATTGGATAGAATGATTATTATGAATCAGATGCTGTTATTAGTCATTTATAAGTGGTTAACAATGATGTTATTAATCATGAATAGGCTGTTTTGGTCTGATGTGGGTAAAAACAGCAGAAGATTCACCTTCGGTACTGAAAAGCACTTTGCAGCTATTAAAGAACTCGGGGTAGTTTTACAAAGTGAATCTAGATTTCTCCAGATTTTGGGTGAATAACACAAACATGATGGTCAGACTGAACCACAGTGATGGAAGATGTTTGTTCATGTTACAGCAGAAGACGAGCTGCCCACAGTAGTCGAGAACGCTGAGGAGCAGATTGCTCCTACTGTGGAAGAGCTCGCCCTGGATAAGCTGGTGTTGGAGTTTCAGGGTGAGTAAAGGAACCAGATCTCTGTAGTTCTGTAGCAGAAGCACATCTGTTTACATGAACATGCGCTCTTCTTGAACATAAAGGTTCTTACAGGGTTCTTACAGCTGTGGAGAAAAAGCTTTCATTGGTATACAAGCACCTTTAAACGTTTACAAGGTTCTTCATCTTTCTTTAAAGCAACCTCCATTAAGATGTGCTTTAGGGAACGCATGGTGGTTCTTCTATAGCATCATTCAAGAAGACAGAATACTCAAACTTCAGTATTAGCACATTGGAAGACATCATCAGTACATATATGAACATATAAAATATGTTTTATATTAAAGGACTCAGATCAGAGAATTATTCTTATTGCAGACAAATTAACATCTATCCATTTCTCTGGTTGGTGAATTGACCAATCAGAACAGAGGGGATGTGAGTTAACCAATCAGAACAGAGGCATGTCAGTTAACTAATCAAAACCGGGGGGGGGTGAGTTAACTAATCAGAACAGATTGGATGAGCTGACCAATTAGAGCACACTGGTCCGATTGAGAGGCGGGGCTTAAAGACACAGGAGTACAAACAGGGTGTTTCATATAAATAACTAAATACAGATGTACATTATGAGAAACATTATGTTTTGAGAAATGTCACGTAAAAAGTATGTAAATCTATTTGAGGATCTTGACTCCTCGTGTCCTGCATGTCGCAGTTCTTTTTTATTTACTGCAGCATAATCTTTGTAGTTGAACAGGATTATTTTCAGGAGCGTGTTGCTCCTCGTCTCTGCACAAATTCAACATTGGCGCCCCCCAAAGCCTACCATGATTGGCTGCAAAACTTCCCTTTTTGCTAGGTTACAGATAAACTGAGCGGCGCAGCTCAGCTTCCTAGCGTTACAGCACCATTTATTACACAATGATCAGTTATTTGATTCAGTTTTTCATATTTATTATGTAAATATAGGGTGGGGAGTCTTTTCAAGTCTTAAAGCTCAAGTCCGATTCCATATCTAGGTCAGTAATGGTCTAAGTCAAGTTGCAAGTCTTTAGTGATGTTGTCAAGTCTTATATATATATATATATATATATATATATATATATATATATATATATATATATATATATATATATAAAGGAGACACTGATGTTGGACGAGAAGGCCTGGCTCACAGTCTCCACTCTAATTCATCCCAAAGGTGTTCTATCAGGTTGAGGTGCAGGCCTCTATATACAGTATATATACAGTTCAGTCTTTACAGTCTTTTGCAGTGCCAGCTCTAGATGGAACAAATACCTAGAAATCAAAAAATGAGCAATGCATCACACTGGAGGAGATGAAGCGTGAACCATGTCTTTATGCTCATTTTTATTATCATTGCTCAACTTTGTCACACACCCAAATCTGGAAATAGCTTATATGGAATTTTGCCATATTAACAGCAGGCGCACTCACTAATCATGAGCTGGCCAATAGAAATAGTCTAAATTAGAGATACATTGATAAAATGTTTATCTGATCAAGTACAAAACTGAAGATACTGTATGCAGAACGATTCACAGCTTAAGCTTGATGAGGTATTGCTGGAGTCTTGCTGGAGTCTTGCTATGGTATTCCAGGTAGTTGCTAGTGAGATCAATGCTGTGATATCCTACCCGGGTAATAAGGTGTACTATTATAATTTAATAATTTAAGCTGGCTGCTCAAACCTTTGCACCTCATTCATTCCAAAAACATAGGTCCAAACAAATAGCTGTATCCAAAAAACCCCGTATATGAATAAAGAAGAACAAAGAAGAGGACTTGCAGCAAATAATACTAGTGCTGCTCTTTATGATCTGGCCAAGTAGAGCATGTTTTGTTCCATGACAGTAAAATGCTTACTTCTGTATATCTGTTAGTAAAATTGTTTTTTAGTTTTGATCCTCATCTGTCTCTTTCAACAAGTCTCTGCAGCTAGCACATCCATGAAGCTCACATGTTGTGTTGCTGGAGCCTGTCTATTGGGTTGAGCTGCCAATGTCCTCTAAAGTCTTGTTTTATGGTGACTCTGTATGTTTGAACAGACCATCATGCACTGTAAACCCGTAATTAGTTTCTGTGTAAAGAGTTTGTGTACTGATGCTTAAAAACAAAAATTTTATTGAATTACTTAAAATGTTTTAGTATGTTCTACTATTGTGAAAGAATAACTGAGTACGCTAATATTTTTAAGATGAACAAACTTCAAACATCAGGTTTTAGCTTGGACCACGCCCATGATGCACCTTACCAGATTCTCATTGGTCAGTTCAATCAAGACTAGTTTGAGTTGTTTAGTGGAGCTTGTAAAGGTTTTGAAGTCTTTTTTGAACTACAGAGGACTACAATTAACCAAGCCGCCATGTTCCCTCTCTTTTTCACATTCTGGAACTTGGTAAGTTGTTTTTAGTGTTCAAGTGGTGTAAAACTGTTGTTCTGCAGTTGATGCTTATCTAAAGTTAGAAAATGTAATTTACTGTGTTTTTATCATTTCAATGTGTAAACTGTATTTAAGAATTATTGTAAGATAAACAGTATTCTAACTAGACCAATCAAAACCAGCCATCATCACTACTGAACCCTTCAAGGGTCAGTATCATCCTAGTTTTTCACAACTTAATTTTGATTACAGGAAACTTAATGTTTAGTTGAATTAAATGGTCAGTAGGGTTGATTTTACAAAATATTTTAAGTACAAACAATTTAGATTTCATTGTATTCAACTCAAATGATTACTTCCAGTCTATTTGACATTTAAGATGATTCAAACCATTTGATTTTCTCTAGTTTGCATTACTTAAACATTTTAAGGCAATCACTCAAACTCTTTAAGTACAATCAACTTATTAGGCTTTACAGTGTGTACAGACAAAGCCTACAATTAATATACTCACACTGTACAAAGCTCCTCAGTCTGATTGGCATGCAGTGTGAAATGCAGCCCCTAAAGAAAGCTGTGCCCATGTACAATTTCTGATAAAGATGTTTCTTTCCAAATAACACTGCAATAATGTATTTATTATGTTAAATATCATTAAAACAAATCATTTTTCTGTTTCTATAAAGTTGCTGATGCTACTGTGTTTCCTACTACGGCAACAAAAGTTGCATCTAAAACTGAAACTGAAATCCAGGATGTTGAACCTTGTTATTTCCTATCCCGAGTCATATTAAACACAATTCCTCACATCGGCAGCAGGAGAATAATATTAAAGTAATATTAAAAACAGCCCAACACACGGATTTCTCACGGAATTCAGGCGCTAAATGAGCAACGCTTGTTCCTGAATGTAACGCTGCTCTAGTGTAGATGACAGATGGGCTTACACTTAATGATCATAAAACAGACAACGACTATCACTCTGCAACATTCCTGCACCACTGCAATGCAGAACGACTGACAACCAGAGAGATACAACAGCCAAAGTGGAAGAGCATTCATTATAAACCAGCAGGGCTCACTGAGTTTGTGCTGTTAGTTTGTGCTGCAGTCATAAAGTTTTCAGTGTTCACCTGCACTGTTGCAGAGACCACCACGGTCCTAATAAAGAAGTGAAGATTAAAATTCATAAATGCCCCCACAAACACGTACACTTGTTTGTTTTATGTAATACAAAGATCTATTATATATGAGTACCTATAGGCAGTAACATATATAATAATATCAATACTGTGTCCCTCATGTTATATATATTTTAGAAATTCCCCAAATATAGTACATATATTAAAGTACCTCATTATTATTGTATATGATGGTACCTGTAGGCAATAATATATATATATATATATTTGAGGTGTGTGTGTGTGTGTGTGAGGGTCTTGCTAAAATGTGCTTACCCTCTAAAAAATGACATTCTATGTTTTTAGTATCGTTTTTTTATGGCAGTACAAGATACACACACCCATCTAGATCATTGATTTCAGGTGTTCCAATCTTTTCCATGGCCACAGGTATATAAAAAACCAAGCACCTAGGCATGCAGACTGCTTCTCAGGAGCTCAGGGAAATCCAACATGGTACCGTGATAGGAAGCCACCTGTGCAACAAGTCGAGCCGTGTATTTCCTCACTACTAAATATTCCACAGTGGACTGTCAGTGGTGTTCTAACAAAGTGGAAGTGATTGGGAACGACAGCAACTCAGACACCAAGTGGTAGAACACGTACAATGACAGAGCGGGTCAGCGGACGCCGAGGAGCATAGTGCACAGAGCTCACCAACTTTCTACAGAGTCAATCACTACAGACCTCCAAACTTCATGTGGTCTTCAGATCAGCTCAAGAACAGAGCATAGAGAGCTTCATGGAATGGGCTTCCATGGCTGAGCAGCTGCATCCAAGCCTTACATCACCAAGCTCAATGCAGAGCGTTGGATGCAGTGGAGTAGAGCAGACCACAGTGCACAAAGCAAGCTGGAGGAGTGAGTTTGGAGTGGAAGAGTCCTGACCTCAACCTGATAGAACACCTTTGGGATGAATTAGAGCGGAGACTGTGAGCCAGGCCTTCTCGTCCAACATCAGTGTCTGACCTCACTAATGTGCTTCTGAAAAAACAATCAAACATTCCCATAAACACTCTCCTAAACCGTGTGGAGTGCCTTCTTCCCAGAAGAGTTGAAGCTGTTATATCTGCAAAGGTTGGGTCGACATCATATTAAACCCTATGGATTAGGAATGGGAGGTCACTCTAGTTCATATGCGTGTGAAGACAGACAAGCGAATACTTTTGGCTGCACAGTGTATGTGTTATTTGTGTTATTCTGGAACTGGACATGGGATTATTGTGTAGGTGTTTTGTGTTAATCACCATAAAAGAGAAGCGTGTGGCTAACAGTGACCTCCCCAGTGAGTTGGTGTGTTTGTATATACCCTTCTGCCTGTGTTTAATAAAAGAGCAGATTCATGGTGTTCCCTCAGAGTCTTGCTCTACTCCATTGAGAGAGTGGTGTCGGGGGTGAGATCCCCAGCAGACTGTTGAGGAATTCAACAGCAGATGGCAGGAGAACTGGACAGTGAAAGAAGCAGAGCCCCAGCGAAAGATTGTTACAATGGATAACGCTGTGAAGCTCCACATGGTAGATGGACCAGCAAGACTCGCCAGCAGGGCTGGCGCCGTGGCCACCGTGAGGAGGCCGGAGGATGAGCGGAAAATGAGGACATGAGACGAAGGTTCAGCACCAGCCTTGGGTCGAGAGCTGTGCAGGCAGCAGACGGCTAATCTTGCCAGCCATTGCAGGGTCACCGATATTCCTACTGTGACCAGAGAGGCGCTCAGACTTATGAAAATAGTTCTGTATTGTACCAGAAGTCCTGCTCTGGTTACAAGTTAGACATTACAACCGTAGAACTATAGACCCATGTTTGCTGCAATCAGGAACCACATCACTGTTGATGTTCTTACACCATGGATGGCCCACAAATGACTTAAAACAAAGTCTGGTTACACTTCCATTAAAAGTAACATAAGTTGTTTTCTTCTTTTGTAAAGTTAAAATAAACAAAAATTAGTTCAGTGGTTCGACTAGCAGTGTTCACTACATCCCCTGTAGTCAGGGGTTTATAAGAGAAGACTCTCCATTTTTGGGTGGATTTGTCCTGAAAATGTACACACACACACACACACACACACACACACACGCTGTTGGCTGGCAGGTAGTGTAGTTGTTTAATCAGCTCCTCACCGACTCCAGCAGGCGGGTCATACAGCAGCAGACTTTGGGGTCAAACTTCTTCTTCTGTTCTTTCATTTCATCTGCTCCATCCATAAAACAGAGAGAGAGAGAGAGCAGGAGAAAGGGAGATAGAGAAAGAAAAAGAGAAGGGAGAGAGAGATAGAGAAAGAGACAGAGGAAATATAGATATAGATAGAAGGAGAGAGAATGAGAGAGAGAGACAAAGATGGAGGTGGAGAGAGAAAGAGTGGGAAGAAGAAAGATAGACTTGGATAAAGAGAGAGAGGAAGAGAGACAGAGTAAGATAGACAGAGAAAGAAAAAGATAAGATAGGGAGAGAGAGAGAAATAGAGAGAGAGACAGAGGAAATATAGATATAGACAGAAGGAGAGAGAGAATGAGAGAGAGAGACAGAGATGGAGGTGTAGAGAGAAAGAGTGGGAGGGAGAAATATAGACTGGGAGAGGTAGAGAAAGACAGCAGGAGAGAGGGGGAGAAGAAGAGAGATAGAGAACGATGTACAGAGAAAGAAAAATAGAAGATAGGGGAGAGAGAGAGAGAGACAGAAGGAGAGAGAGAATAAGAGAAACTGACAGAGACAGAGAGAGAAAGAAAGGGAGGGAGAAAGATAAACTGGGAGAGAGAGAGAAAAAGAGAGACAGGCAGAAATAGAGGTGGAGAGAGAAAGAGGGTGGGAGAAACAGACTGGGAGAGATAGAAAGAAACAGTGAGCTGGAGAGAAAGAAAGACAAGGAGAGAGAAGGGGAGAAAGAAACAGACGGCATAGAGAGACAGAAGGTTAGAGAGAAAGAGAACAATAAAGAAAGACAGGGGTAGACAGACAGACACAGGAGAAGAAAGAGAAGGACAAAAACGAAAGACATGACGAAACATGAATACAGAGGGAGAGAGAGAAATAAAAAAAGACAGACAGATACAGAGAGAGAGAGAGAGAGAGAGAGAGAGAGGGAGAAATAAAGAAAGATTGGCAGAGACAGAGAGATAAAGAGACAGACAGCCGGAGAGATGGAGTGATAAAGGTGTAGGAATCTGCTGTGTGCTGGTTCAGCGTAACCTTGCTCTCCTCCTTTACCTTTCCCTCCGCCCGGTGAGAACAAGCGGCTGCAGGAGAGAAGAAAGGAGGAGAGAAACAGCTGACAGCTTGTTTTTTTCTTTTTGATCTGTTGTTCAGACGCCGGAGAGCAGACACTCTTCACCTCTTCACGCCCACCACCGAGTACATGTGTGTTTTTGGACGACGTTCTAAAATACTGTGTTGTTTTTAAAGTGTCCTGTTTGGCGAGAATCACTCTGTCTCTGTGTGTGTGTTTGTGTGTCTGTGTGTGTGTTTGTGTGTATGTGTGTGTGTGTATCTGTGTGTGTGTGTGTGTGTGTGTTTGTGTATGTGTACACGTGTGTGTATTTTTGTGTGTATGTGTGTGTGTGTGTGTGTATGTGTGTGTGTGTGGGTGTGTTTGTGTGCGTGTGTGTGTGTGTGTGTGAGTGTCTGTGTGCGTGTGTTTGTGTGTCTGTGTGTGTGTGTATCTGTGTGTGTGAGCGTCTGTGTGTGTGTATGTGTACACATGTGTGTGTGTTTGTGTGTCTGTGTGTGTGTGAGTGTCTGTGTGTGTGTGTGTGTGTTTGTGTATGTGTACACGTGTGTGTGTGTGTGTGTGTGCGTGTGTGTGTGTGTGTCTGTGTGTGTGTGTGTGTGTGTGTGTGTGAGTGTGTGTGTGTTTGTGTGTATATTTATGTTAACAGAGTCTTGACAAATGCAAGAAGCAGGAACTTCAACAACAAGTTAAAGTGAAATTCCACCTAGTTTTCAAAATTTCAGGATAGCTCAGTGTTTGTGTGTGTGTGTGTGTACGTGTATATGTGTGTGTGTTTGTGTATGTTTATACGTGTGTGTGTGTGTGTGTGTGTGTGTGTGTGTGTGTGTGTGTGTTCGTGTGTGGTGTGTGTATGTGTTTGTGTGTGTTCGTGTGCGTGTGTGTGTGTGTGCATGTGTGTGTGTGTGTGTGTGTGTGTTTGTGTGTATATTTATGTTAACAGAGTCTTGACAAATGCAAGAAGCAGGAATTTTAACAACAAGTTCAAGTGAAATTCCACCTAGTTTTCAAAATTTCAGGATAACTCAGTGTTTGTGATGTAAGGAGAGTCATTCAGGGTGGGTTTGCTGTGACATGGTTGGTTGTAGAGACTGATATCTTCACAGTGATGCTGAGGTTACCAGGCATCCCTGCATCTACAACACACCATCGTATTCACTCTCCAAAACCACCAGTGAACCTACATGAGTTTAGCTATGAAATATATAGAGGTGGATGTCTGGTTCCATTCACCACCATTGTGCACAGTTCTGACTGTAAGTGTCTTTATAGAATACAATATTTAACACTAAACCACTATTAGGAATGTTGTTGACATGTTAATCATGTAAATACGCAAAAATGTGAAAAATTGGTGGAGTTCCCCTTTGTGGACATCATGTAATAAGTGGTATAACGCCCCTGAGCACTGGGCTGTGATGCAGTGGAACTGTTTTTAGTCCCTTAAGGATGAGTTGGAGTGATGGAGAACTGATCATCCAACATCAGTACCCGACCTCACTAATGCTCTTGTGAATGCTGAATGCAATCAAACCCTCAGCAATGGTCCAAGCCGTCCCTGAAGATTACAGGCTGCTGCTGCGCCCAGCAAACCCCATTAACACAGAAGGAATGCTGGATCAGCAGGTGTCTACAAACTTTTGACCACAGTTTTGTATTTTATTAATATGAAGTGCTGTTTTGTATTCAGAGCGCCTCCGTACGCACCGCACTGCTGTCATCTGTCCCGGTGATCTCGTCAGCTGGAAACCGAGGCAATGCTAACGCTCATTTCCAGCATGCGAATGTGGTCATCAGTCTGATCTGGGGTCAGCAGCGGGGGGGCGGCGGACAGGAAGATGAAGAGCGAGCCGAGGTTTAACACTGACCCAGGACCAGTTAGAGAGGGCGAGTCACTCTGTAATGTTCAGAGAGGAGCAGTTTGTCACTCCACAAGAGGGCAGTGCTCCCATTACTCACTGTGATGTATTAAACCCTCCAACACCACCCCCACAACCCCACCACATCCCACACACACCACCCCCAGCCCCAACACACACACACACACACACACACACACATAGAGACAGGGAATGAATCAAACAGACAGACTGGCTGTCTGCTGTATGTGGGAGGGCCTTTCAACCAAGAGAACATCTCCAGGGTAAACACACACACTCACTCTCTGTCTCTGTCTGACTCTCTCTCTCTCTCTCTCTCTCTCTCTCAGTTCCAGATAGTGTTATTGGCATGGCTGCATCAAATATGCTGCCAAAGAATAGTAATTGTTTATAAGCAAACATATTCTGAAGAAGTAATAGTAGTTGGGATGTTAACAATAATATTGAAAATAACAGAGAATTAATATTATATTGTAACAATATAGTAATATTTTAGTGATTGTGTAGCCAATCAAACAAGAAAGCTTTCAGTTCTTTCTTTGAATGTATTTGGAATGAGTAAAAGTAGTTATATTGTTAACAGTAATAATAAAAATAACACCATATTAGTAATATAGTATTAATACAGTAATACTGTAATGATTGGTTGACCAACTGAACAGAAGATAGACTCAGAATAAGTAACAGACGTTACATTGTTAACAATAATAATAAAATGAAAACATAATATTAATCATCTAGTAATTATATAGTAATACTGTAATGACTGGTTAGCTAACTGAGCCTGATAGCTTTAACTTCTCTATATCTTTTTGAACATTTTCTGTAAAATATGAATGGTTATATTGTTAATAATAATCAAGATACAACTCAGTATCAATGATGTAGTAATAATATAGTAACAATATAGTAATGCTGTAATGAATGGTCAGCTTTAATATCTCTATCCATCTCTTTGAACATATTCTGAAGAAGTAATGGTAGTTATAGTTTTAACAATAATTCTAAACAATAACACAGTATTAATAATATGGTAATAATTTTGTAGTACTGTAGTGATTGGTTGACCAACTGAACAAAACAGACTTAACTCTCTTATTTTCCTTGCACATATTCAGAATAAGTAATACAAGTTACATTGTTAACAAAAATAATAAAATTACAACAAAGAATTAAACAAAAATTAATAATATAGTAATAATATAGTAATGTAGTGATTGGTTTGCTAACTAAGCCTGATAGCTTTAAATTCTCTTAATATCTTTTTGAACATCTGAAGAAATAATACTGGTTATATTGTTAATAATAATCAAAATACAACAGAGTAGTGATGATATAGTAATAATATAGTAACAATATAGTAATGCTGTTGTGAATGGTTTACCAACTGAACACTACAGCTTTACCTTCTCTCTATATCTCTTTGAACCCTTTCTGAAGAAGTAATGGTAGTTATAGTTTTAACAATAATTATAAAAATATAACACATTATTAATGCTATAGTAATAATATAGTGGTACTGTAGTGATTGGATGACCACCTGAACAAGGCAGACTTAACTTCTCTCTTATTCTCTTTGAACATAGTTAGAATAAGTAATAGTAGTTAGATTATTAACAATAACAATAAAAAAAGCAACACTCAGTGTCAGTAATACAGTATTAATATAGTAACAAGTGATCAGATTAACCAACCAAACAAGATCTCTCTCTCTCTCTCTCTCTCTCTCTCTCTCTCTCTCTTTCTCTCTCTCCCTCTCTCTATATATATATTTTTGTCCATACTCTAAAAGAGTACCAGTATTTATGTTGTTGACAATAATAACAGAAACCTAAATTACTTTAACCATATTTTCATAACAACTACAACCAGTAAAACCAACAAACACACTGCTCTATTATATTGTCAGAATATGTTATATTATATGGCTATAGCGTTTCATAGCTGTCCAAAGAAAACCAAGCACCTCCGTTTTAATTTTTTCTTAAAAAAGTTTTCTACCTAACTTGAAATTTATGACTGTCTTTTACATTGTTTGAAAATTTCCTGGTGATTGGACGAATAGAAATAGCTTAGAAATTATTTTGGCTCCATTGACTTAAAGTGATTGTTATTTGGATATATACTTGTTTTTCTTTAGACAGTGATGATTTATTACCTACACTATCAAATTTTCATCAGATTGCATTAAACCAAACAGTATAAATAGCTCAACACACCTAACATAACAAGTAGTTTCTCCAAATTAAACACTAAATGCCACATTTAATGAAGACGGTAGTTGCATCAGATGTGCTTGAGGTACAACACATCTTGGCCTTCACTGACTGTGACATTTAATTGCATGTTAAAGAGATGTCCAAAAACTTATGAGACGAGCTCACTGTCTCGCACAAACAAGAACATGATAGAAAAAGATAGCAGACAGAACTGAATGTTCCTGAAGATACAGCTGGAAGCCTACAGTTCAGAAGATCAAAGCTAAAGGATCACTGGCTACATTACCTGGACATGACAGAAAGAGGAAGCTGTCACCCCCAGACACCAGATTCCTGAGGAGGCAGGTGCTCAGAAGTGCTGTTTGCTGGAACACCGTTGCTCTTTCACCTTGATTGATGTCAGCAGCAGAGCTGAATATGATTGGTCAGTGAGTTTTTGTCACCAGTGTATGTTTGGGGAGAAGATCAAATACACATTTTTTCACCTTCCAATAAATTGTGTTTGGTGCACAAGCCATCAAAAGTTATCATCGCTGTCCATCTTCGCGTGGATTCAATAATTTGGGCAACTCTGAGGCTCCTGAGTTTGAGGTATTGACAAACTCTGGGAGCAACTACATCAAAGTCCAAGAAACCTAACTGAAACTTGTTTTTTTGATGTAAACATGGCTATAACCACCACTGAGGTCTGGACCTTAAACTTTCTCCAAGGTATATATAATAAATTGTTAAAAAATAGGCTTATAATAACTCTAGTGTAGTGTAACTCACCATTCAGTCACTTTTCAACCGCCTCCAACATACTAACTTTACAGCAGAGGACGAAAACAATCTACTTCCAATGTTAATGGAATGCTATTTTATTTAAAGCAGATTTAAAGGCTTGTTATTGGTCTAACTAGCATGAAATGTTGACACAAAGTAAACTGTAGAGTTCAAACTATACAGAAAACTAAAAATCACAAAAATGTAGATACTTGAACCTAAACGCAAAAAGGCATTTGGTATATAAAACTCTTTAGATTTAAAAATTGGGCAACTCTGAGGCTCCTGAATTTGAAGTATTGATGAAATCGGTGAGCAACCAAATAAAAATTATTTTTTGAGTAAACTCAACTGAAACTTGTTTTGCTGGCGTAAACATGGCTGTACCCACCATTGAGGTCTAGACCTAAATATTTTCTGCAAGGTATATATAAAAACTTGATAACCAGATAACCAAGATAACCAACTTCAAATCTTAACTCAACACATTAGTTTTTTAATGATGCCACCAAACTCTAAAACAACCACCCGATAACCAAGATAACCACTTCTCACCAAATCTTGACTTAACAAAGTAATTCTTTAATGACGTCACCAAACTCTAAAACAACCACCAAACAGCCTGGTCCACCTTTTTTCCAGTGGTCTCCAAAATTAGTAACTTTATAGGAGAGGACAAAAACTCTCTTTGCTTTCCAAAGCAGATTTAAAGCATTTATTTGCTCCAAGCATCATGAAATATTTAAGTAAGTAAACTGTACAGTTCAAATTATGCAGAAAACTGAAAATGTAGATACTTGAATCTGAATGCTGAAAAGCATTTAATGTACAAAATCATGTAGATTTTAAAATTGGGCAACTCTGAGGCTCCTGAATTTAAAGTATTGATCAAATCGAGAAGGAACTAAATCAAAATTCAGCCATTATTTTTTTAAATACTCAACTAAAACGTGTTTTTTTCTTCAATTAAACATGGCTGTACCAGGTACAGACATTGTTATTTACTCCAAGGTATATACTATATATAATAAGTTGTAAAATAATAGCCTAATAATAACTCTAGTGTAGTGTTGCAAAGATAATATGCAACACCAAAATCACCAACTTTTTACAAAATCTTGACTAAACACAGAAGTTTTTAAATTAATAATAACTTTACAGGATATGACTGTAGAGTTTAAACTATGCAGAAAATTCAAATTGCAAAACAAACAAGATACTTGGATGCCTTTTGGCATTTGGTGTGTAAAAGCCTTAAGATCAAAGAAATTGGGCACCTCCAGGGCTCCTGAGTAGGAGAGGGCAAAAACACTACTAACTTTCAATGCAAGTCATTGGAAAGGTATTTTGTTCAAAGCAGCTTTAAAGTATTTTATTGGTTTAAACATCATGAAATTTTGAAAAAAAAGTAAAACACGAGTTCCAATCATGCAGAATCTAAAAGCCAACAGGAATTTGGTGTAGAAAAGCCTTTAGATTAAAACATTTGGGCAACTCTGAGGCTCCTGAGTTTGAAGTATTCGTATTCACCAAATCAGGGAGGAACTACATCAAAATCCAACCATTTTTTAAATAACTCAACTTATTTTTGGTTTGTTGATATAGACATGGTTGCACCCACCCTTGACCCTGACCTTGATATTTACTCCAAGATATATATATATATATATTGTCGCTGTCCAATGAAAAACAAGAAAAACAAGGTCTCCAAAATTGCAACTTTAGTTTCAATGTAAGTCAATAGAACCAGAGTTTTTTCCAAGCTATTTTGGAGCACTTCTATTGGTCCGTTCATCATTACATTTTTTACACAATGTAAAAAACCATTGGAAAACTTAAAATTGCCATAAATAGAGATGTTTTTTCATTGGACAACGACGATATATATATAAAGTTGTAAAATACTATCCTAATAATAATTCTAGTGTAGTGTAAAGATGATATAAGCCCAGATAACCAGCTTCCTACAAAATCTTAACACAACACAGTAGTTCTTCAGTTCTTCATGTCACCAGTCTGGATGGACAGCTGAATCCAGATAGAGGTGACCCGACCTTTGCTATCTTAACTAATTCATTGGCAATTGGTCCACCTTAACTTCATGAATAACAAAATACGTTTATGTTCGTACAGCTACATTTCATAACATCAGTGTTTCCTCACAATTCTACATCACAGACATTCACCCAATAAGACACACGAGAGATTTCTCTCCACCAGGTCTGCAGATACGACCATACCGGCTTATACCGGCAGCTTGTGTGACCTTCACTTCAGGAGCACAGCCCAGCAGTTATCTGGCTATGTGTAATATAATGATATAATGTTAGTGCTGCTGAGCCTTGATCTGCTCGTCAATAGATAAAATCTCCAACATTAGCTGCAAAATGTAATTAGATCTCTAAAATGACCATCGGGCAGCTTGTTCTCCCTTTTACTCTCTCCACTCACCATTCAGTCCTTGTTCATTCCTTTCATGATTATTTTAGCCTCTTTACTCTGTAGTGTAGAAACATTTAACCTCATTCACATGAATTACAGTTGGGCAGGTAATTTATGCTACCGTCCAATGACATGGGTGAGGCTGGGGAGACTTTGACTCTAACACCACTGAATCTAACAACAATGACTCTAATACCACTGACTCTAACACCACGGACTATAACACTACTGATGTTAACACCACAGACTATAACAACACTGACTCTATAACCACAAATATATATATATATATATATATATATATATATATATATATATATATATATATATATATATATATATATATATATATATATATACATACATGCATACTAGATTCCAATACCACTGATTCTAACAACGCAGAGGCTAACACCACTGATTCTAATACCCCTGACTCTAATACCATAGACTTGAAAACTGCTGACTATAATACCACTGATTGTAACACCACTGACCCTAATGCAACTGACTCTAAAACCAATGACTGCAACACAGCTGACTCTAACACCACAAACACTACTGACGCTTACACCACAGAGTCTAACATTGTTGACTGTAACACCAATGACTAATGTTACTGACTCCAAAACCACAGGCTTTAACACCACTGACTCTGATAACATTGACTCTAATACCACAGACGCTAAAAGCACAGACTCTAGTTCACTGACAGTAACACTATTGACTGTAACAGCGCTGACTCTAACACCACAGATACTAAATACTACTAATGCTAACCCCACAGAATCTAACATTGTTGACTGTAACACCAATGATTAATGTTACTGAGTCCAAAACCACAGGCTTTAACACCACTGACTCTAATATCATTAACTTTAATACTACTAAATCTAACATTACTGACTTTACCACCACAGACTGTGATACCACAGACTTTAAATTACTCCACTGACTCTTAATCGCTGACAATAACATTATTGACCTCCCCCCACACACACACACTTCAGACCTCAGTATATCTAAAATCCTGTATATGGGCATGGATTTTAATGAAATCTAGACAGTTTAATATATCAGTATATATGTTTAATAATGAAAGTTTGAACTAGAATAAGTTGAAAGCGCTGCAGAAGGTGGACTTCTGGTTTTGAGTGAAGCTGATTGTTAATTGTTACCAGTGCGGAGCTGATAAAGGGATAATATGGTTTTAACAGGAGAGACCATGATGCTGACTGTTCTGCTCTGTGTTGTGTCTGGCGAGATCAAAGAGTGTGTTAGCTGAGAGGATGGACAGATCAACACACACACAGCCGGAAACATTCTGTCAGATCACAGTCTGTGTCAGAGATCACACACACACACAGACACACACACACACACACACACACACACACACACAAACACACAAACACAAACACACAAACACTGAGAGTAAATAACACAGTGAGCTTTAACTCTGTGTGAACATATGACCTGATTTAGACGGAAATGTACACAGTCACATACGCACAGCTACGCAAGAGCTGATTACAGGCCGTGTGTGTGTGTGTGAGCGAGTGTGTGTGAGCGAGTGTGTGTGTGTGATCCATAAGCATGGACGCACAGATCACAGCTAAAAGCCTGGACTGCTGTGTGTTCGGGGAGAACATCCTCGGAATGCTTATAAATGTTGTATCTCTCTCTCCGCCGAGACAAAGCCTGAGCTTTCTTCTGCTGCTTTTGTTTATTTGTTACAGAAAGAGAGGGAGAGACAGAGAGAGGGAGAAAGAGAGGGAGGGGATTGAAATAAAGAGAGTGGGATGGAAGGAGAAAGAGCATCAACAAGAGAGAGGTGGGTAGAGAAAGTGGGACTGGAAAGAAAGGGATACGGAGAAAAGAGAGGAAAAAAGGAGAGAGAGATTGAGAGAGAAAGAGAGAGAGGGAGCACAAGAGGGAGAGAACATTTTTATAAGACAAATGGAGGGAGAGGGATAGATAAATAGGTGCAAAGACGAGAGAGATGCAAGAGAACAGAAAGGAAGAAGAGAGGAAGAGAACAGATAGATAGATAGATAGATAGATAGATAGATAGATAGATAGATAGATAGATAGATAGATAGATAGATAGATAGATAGATAGAATAGAGAGAGATACAAAAGGACAGAGAGGAAGAGAGAGGAAGAGAATAGATAGATAGATAGATAGATAGATAGATAGATAGATAGATAGATAGATAGATAGATAGATAGATGCAAGAGGACAGAAAGTAAGAAGAGAGAGGGAGAAAGAGGATAGATAGATAGATAGATAGATAGATAGATAGATAGATAGATAGAAGAGGACAGTGAGTTAGAAGAGAGAGGGAAAAAGAGGATAGATAGATAGATAGATAGATAGATAGATAGATAGATAGATAGATAGATAGATAGATAGATAGATAGACAGATAGATAGATAGATAGATAGAAGAGGACAGTGAGTTAGAAGAGAGAGGGAGAAAGAGAATAAAAAGATAGATAGATAGATAGATAGATAGATAGATAGATAGATAAATAGATAGATAGATAGATAGATAGATAGATAGAT